>SAXG01000083.1:0-180136 GCA_012932865.1 Amylostereum areolatum
TTCCTTTGTACACTACTCAGGGCTTGGCGCTCACTCTTTTGCCTTCAGAGTCAACATGAAGGTTTTTTGCGACTGGTATGGATGGTAGGGTGGTGTGCCGTTGGTCGCACACGTTGCATTGTACACAGTAGCTGTCATCTGAATACAATAAACTTGAGAGGCCTGCCGTGCTTCTATAATTATGTAACATATGCCATGGTGAAGTGCGGATGTGACTGGCGCCTGGAATGAGTACTTGCGTGCCACCTCCCCGTTCCTTCCTCTACCACCATATCCGCCGTCGTGTCGCACCGTCCACCGCCCTTTGATTACTGGACCCTTTCTATGAGCCCCACTCCAGAAAGAGCCCCTTTTTTGTTTATCAACAGGTGCGCACCTCTAGTCTCACACCCACTTCACCGTTCATCACCCACAACGCGCTGTTGACATGTTCTGGATGGCTTGGCCAGGGCTTGAAGGGCCCGAGAATCTGCGAGGACCCTGCCTGGGGACTGTTGCGGCTCTTGCGTCCAGATGCCTTGGCCCCATCTACAAATACGCTGTTTAGCATGTCCTGGATGCGACACACCTTGGACGTGTCTCAGACATGTCTCAGGGTCGTGTTTTGGACGTGTTTTCTCGTGTTTTTCCCGCTTTCTGTGCCTCCCCACCTCCTTTCTCCTCCTTCTTTGCTCCAACCGTGTTGAATCCATTGCTGAATCACTCTCTAGGACAATGCAGCGGACGACACGCTCTGGTTGCTTATACACCAAGGTTGGTCCATTGTCGGCGGTTCAGATGAACCTCCGGTTTTCGGACCTTCTCCACAACGGTGTGCACAGGGCCGAGGAACATGTGCAGGTGCCGAGGAAACACGTGCAGGTGCCGAGGAACACGCGCAGGTGTGGGAAAGCCTTGACAACGACACGGACGACGTGCTTGGACCCCCCACTCCTACCACTCTGTCCCCACTCACTGCCTCCCCACCAGACTCACCAGGATTCGCCCTAACCCCTACGTCATCAACGCCTCAAGGGACGCCCCCCCGGAACGCCCTCGATGGGCCGTGATTCGGATGCATCCCTGGACCCCGACACCCTCTGCAAGATGCTGGAGCTCATCGCCGACCTATGTGATGTCGACTCCAATGAAGATGAGAGCTAGTCGTGTTTCTCCGACGAGGAGCCCTTTACCAGAGCTCACCATGAGTTCTGTTACCTGTGAGTACCTGTTTGAGTACCTGCCAGGCACATCCATGGGTATTGGTATCCGCGAGTACAGGTACTTGTAGACCAAATATCTGTGGGAGTGTGAGTATGGATTTTGAGCCCACAGGTAACCTGTGCAGGTACTCACCAAATACCTGTCGCCCAGTCTGGCAGGTTACTTGTCAATAGGGGTTTTCATGGTGCTTTTAGTCTCGCTTTCAACTCGTTTTTGAGCAAAGTAAAATTGGGTCGAGCTCACTTTCGGCTTTTCCCGTATTTCCTGTCGGAGTTTGAATACGAGTGTAACGGCTGACATGTCGCGCTTTGTTTTCCTTGTCCGAGTCAACCAACACGTCTCCCCGTCCTCTATCTCCTCTCCGACATGCCATCCGAGAAGGAAAGGCTTGAATCTGAGCTTCAGGCAGCTACATCTCCAAAGAAGAAGCCCAGCTCTCGGAGCAAGAAAAGCAAGGACACCTCTCACTCGAAACCTGCCCCCTCCAAGGCCACCTCACAGCCTACTGCAGCCACCGAGGTCAAGGAGAACGAGAGCCCCACGAAGAGGTCTCAAAAGACCTTATTTCAGTGAGCACACCTCTTTTCTCTCCGTGTTTCTGATGAAATTCACCGGTCTTTTTAGCTGGAAGAAAGATGTGTGGATCATGGACCATCTTCTCACCAAGATCGAGGAGTCAACAACACTCCGACAAGCTTTCAACTTTGATATGCAGGGTGAGACCACTGTCTCGTCGGGCGGGAAGGATGCTGTGGCACACAGCTGCATTCTGGCTCGTACCACATTCGTGGAGGATGACCAGTTCAAGTTTTCGGTGGCCCAGACAGAGGATATTGCTACCGCTATCCGCAACCGGATTGCTGCATACGTTCCCTGTTCATGCTTATATTCAGGCTCTAACGGAATTTTAGTGTCAAAAAGCTGTACTTCACGCAGCGTAAGCGGCTTTCGGTGACCGGCCATGGCCTGATCGACAACGACAGAGAGAGTGAGATACAGGAGGGGAGTGAGATTGCGAATATATGGGGTAGGCTTATGCAAATTCTGGTGGTACATGAAGTCTGACATCTTTCGTAGATGACGTCTTACGAGAGTGTCTGGCACCTTCGTCTAGTTCGGGGCCGCGTAAATGGAAGGCTGATATGATTGATGATATAGCCTGTATCTCTGAAGCTAACCGTCTGGCTCGCATCGAGTAGGTGTGGATTGCAGAGCAAGAGAAGACCAAATATTGTGTAAAGCATGAGGAGGCCAAAGTCTGTGGCGCTATGGAGCTTGAAGATGCCCGACGTGAGGAGGCAGTGCGCGACCGCGTGCACCAGGTTTACATGATGGATCGCCAGATCAAACTTGCACGTCGTTAAGCCATGGCTGCTGGCGTCCGTGTTCCAGCTCCTCCCACCCTTCCTGATGTCGATCCTGAACTTCTTTCTTAACTCTATGTTCTTCCTTGTTTATCTTCCACCATTTAATAGCTAATCCTTCTTCTACAAGTTAACATCTCTATACCAATCAACCTATTCCTCCAGCCATTCCTTCAGTCCCTCCTTCAATTCTGCCCGCTTTATCTTCCCCCTAATCAGCTCTATATCCCGTGCCTCTTCCCGCTGACCCTCTCTTTCTCCTTGTACCCTCTCTAACTCCTCCTGCCATTCCCTTTCCACTGTCCTTTGCTCCTCCATATACTTCCGTCCTTCCTGAAAAATTTGATCCTTCTCCGTATCCTGTCCGTCTTCATGATTCATGGCGAATAGATGTAGATTGATGCATGTAGTGATCCATAAACTTGCATATTGGATGCTTCTTTCACTTGAGATGCGGAGGCGGAGGCCTTTAAGTGACACCCAACGACCCTTCAGAAAATCGATAGCATGTTCAGAACAAATGCGGACATTTGAGACGTAGTAGTTGAATTGTGTATTTTCTGGAGTGTCTTTTTCCGGGCTATGTGAGAGTTAATAAGTATGCAATCTGAGCTAGCATGCACATACACTTTGTAGGGTGCTTGGCACCACATTTGCAGCGGATATGCTGAATCTGCCTAGATCCACTCTCCAGGATCCAAAAGGACATCCTTGCGCTGATATGCACGTGTCTCTCACCACGCAACAGTATCATGTGCACTTCCAGGAAGGCCAACAGCAAAGTCCCGTATACGCAGATCAGGTGTCGAGACAACCTAAGCAGGAGTTGTAGTCTTGCACAAGTCACCTTCAAAAAATACACACCTGGACATTCACAGAATAGTTACCATGTCGGTCAAACCACTTGTTGCCAAAAAAGCTTGGACGCTCAAACAAGGGGACAAGGATGCCATCGACCATAAGCCAGCCATCCCGCCAAGCTGGACAGGAGTGGTCTGAGACTCACTGCTTTGCTATCTCCTTTGCCTCGGAACTGGCCCACTGCACTGTGGAGTTGCAAAACGAGTCCGAGCAGCATGCCTTCATAACATGGGATGTCGCAAGATGAACCATCTCATATCCAACCCCAAACTGGATAGCAACCTTCATGGTGCTTGCCGCATTTTCATGATGCCCGAACCAGAAAAGTGCAATCACAAGTTGCTCGTGAACAGACATCTGCTCGTTCTGCAAGTCATTTTGGAACACAGGATCATCCTGAATTGCCTCAATGAGACAGTCGAAGCATTCCGGATCAACTCGTAAATACGAGCGAAAGATCTCGGGATAATTGACTTTGTACTCGGTCAGAAGAAAGCGCATCAGCTCAGGGCTTTTACGGATAGCTCTGCGCTCTTCCAGATAGCGCTCCGAATACAGCACACCCAAGTTTAAAAGATGATCATCAACCAGAGTCTCTAGAGGGTCCTCTGCATTGAGGGGGGAAGATAGAGATGAGGAAGAAGATGAGCTAGAAGCAGAATCATGCATAGAGATATCCGAGTCAGAGTCAGACTCATGAGCCAAGTCATCAACCATCTGGGCCTCAGCCTCAGCCATAAAGTTGACAAGAAAAGCCCTGTGTAGTGAATCATGCATATCTTGCCGGGGAGTAGAGCCAGGCATCATGCAGACAGATGGGAGGGAGAGAGCAAGAGGAAAAGATCTCTCGTCGATAACTCAGGCTTATTACGGTCCAATCGCATTAACCGGTCTGGTCATGTGAATTCAATCTCCGACAGCATGAGGCCCGGCACAGTAACCCTGGAGCGCGTGAAAGTGGATTTGAAGTGGGGGTCATCAGAGTCAGATTTGATTTCGGGGTTCCCCGAGACTGAAAGCGAACTGAAATCGACGTCAAAATCGACGTCAAAATCGGCACCGTGAAAACCCCTAATACTCACACGCCTGTGACCAAAATAAATATGGTGGATGGCTAAGCCAGATACAACTTCTACAACTTTGCAGAGTACAATCCACTTTGAACTCAATATGGCAGGTAAATATAAGAGGTGGCTTCAATTCTGTGTAGATATAAAGGCACCTTTGCTTCTATGTAGCCATATATGATCAGAATCTACTCTATGTGCTTGTTATATTGCATCAATATATTGATCATGCTTCCAAACACTGTAGATCAAGAGATACATCTTATATCCAGTAAGCACCTCAACAGTACTAATAGTACCCAACTGGGCTAGGCTAGCCATATGGTAGAGATGATGTCATTATTCTCAGGCACCACAGGTACCTGTGATACCTGTATCCGTACAGGTATTGGCATCCGCGAGTACAGGTACTTGTGACCCCAATACTCACGGGAGTGTGAGTATTGTCACGGATCGCCTCAATCCTTTCCCTTTTCGTTGCATCACGTTCAGTCACATGATTACATTTTCCATCACATGATGTTGTCAGCCTGACTCCTCTTATCTTTCCATCTATGACATCATCGCTCCGGACTCCGTCCTCCCCCTTCCTTTTCCTTATTGTTCTCTCCCGCTTGCACCATTCTCACATCATCGATCCTGTACATATATAAGGCTCTCCTCTATGTCCCTTTTCCTTAGATTGTCCTCTTTGTTCCCCACGTACTGCTTCGGCCCTACGCCTGGACTTGGACTCTCTCTCTTGCCAATCCATACTCTTCCTTCTCTCTCTTCGGGTGACTTGGGTGATCTGCCAGTTGCTGGACCGATCCCTAACACTAGGACAATCTCCCCCACACCCACCTCACCACATCCCTTGCCGTCTTTACGACATTAAATCCCCCATCCTGGAACCACTCGATCAACCGATCTTCATCGCATTCAACCTCCAAACTTTCAACTCCAATCGCGACGCTCCCTTCCCTTGGCCTTGAGAAGATGCTGTCACTGTCGATCGCCTACGCGCCCTTGAGCTCCTCTGCAAAGAGCACACCTGGAAAGTCCACGGTGTCAACTGCCGCATTTACGAGTGGCGCTGGAATCACGGTCACGGTAGGCAGACAATCCTCTGCCTCTACACTCACGTTGTTGTGCGCTTTGATATAGATCAGAACCGCTTCGAGTTTTCCATACACTCCCCCACCTGGCACACCTGTTCCAACACCTATCTGCCACCATCACTTGTCCGTCAAAGCTTCCCCACCGTCTATAACTTTGCCCTTCCTACACCCAAATCTACACTGCCACCACCACTTCGTTGAACGGTCACCAGCCGCAAAGAGCTGCAACAGCGTCATCATCAGCACAAGATCCACCAGGCTCTCAAAGCCTCCTACCTCACCGCTTGCCTCTTAGGCCATCGCCCCATCGCGGCGGACTTCTTCTAGACACCACCATCACTTCCAAATCCTCCCCCCATGCCACTACTCCAGACTTCCCTCTAGGCTTCACTCGTGGAGCTACCCCAGGCGAGTACTACGCCCTCACCCTTGGTGGATGACGAACCGTACATTGGACACACGACAACGGAGTCACTGCCTAGTGGTACTTCAACGACGAGGAAGGCTTCCCTTACATCAAACAGACTGATATTGACGTTGCGGCACAGGAGCACAACCGTATCTATAATCCCCAGACCCCCAAGTGAGAAGAAGTCGCCACTGCTCCTCAAGAAGAAGGCTCCCCTCCACCTCCACCGCGACAAGACTAACCTTGGTCTGTTCCCCTCGGTATCAGATTTGACGAGCGTACAAAGAAGTGGTACACCTACAAGAAGAACGGACACGCAGTCGTAGAGTGGTATCCCAGCTTCTACGACGCAGTGTTGAAAACACAGAGGGACCTTCAGTCATAAAGTGAAACACAAAGTGGACTGGCCGGGGATTGAACCCAGGACCTCCCATATTCTAGAAGGGTGCTCTAACCAACTGAGCTACCTGTCCGATAGTGGGAACAGGTTGGTAGTTGATATAGAGAATATCACCGAGCTCTGATTGTGTGCAACAGGCCAGGGCTTAGCCTTATTTCAACACACCCCCGTAAGACCAGGCCTGATGTGATCTTAGGCACTCGCCACTTGTGCCCAACAGTAATCATGAAGGCGGGTGCTGCTACCATGTTGAAAACACAGAGGGACCTTCAGTCATAAAGTGAAACACAAAGTGGACTGGCCGGGGATTGAACCCAGGACCTCCCATATTCTAGAAGGGTGCTCTAACCAACTGAGCTACCTGTCCGATAGTGGGAACAGGTTGGTAGTTGATATAGAGAATATCACCGAGCTCTGATTGTGTGCAACAGGCCAGGGCTTAGCCTTATTTCAACACGCAGACATTGATCGTTGGACCTGGGCCACAGGTGAAAAACCATTCCTCTTAGACAAAGAACTCGAGGTCGCTGCAGAAGCATTCTACAGGATCACTCTTGCACACAACAAATGTGTCGCATCCTTCCGCAACACGCTCGCAGTCCCCCTGCCTTCCTCTACCTCAGGCTCTCCAGCTATTCAAAGTCCCCATCAGTCCCTTGTAGCCCCTGTTAACCCTCTCCCCTCATTTCAACTGCCTGCAACCACCATGTCTCAACCAGCCTTGACCACCCCCGCCCCCTCCACCGGCAAGATAGACGTTAAGCCTAAGCCATTCACCGGCGATCACAAGGAGTCGTGTCGCTTCAAAAATGCTGTCCGCATGTTCCTTAGGGCAAATAGCAAGAAGTACGCAAGCGACGACGACAAGATACAGCTGATGCTTTCCCTGATGGAAGGCTCAGTCGCCGGCGTATGGGCAGAGCTGCGCCAGGAGGAGATCCTCGATGCCGAGGATAACAAGCCAGCGGGTACGACCACTCGTGCAAAGTGGCTCACCCTCAAGGAGGTCCTTGCCCAGTCCAACAAGAACTTCAAGCAGTTTGATGAGACCATCACCTCTCAGAATGCCTTTGCAGACCTCAGGCAGGGCGACCGCCCCGTGCAGCAGTACATCACCGAATTCGAGTCCCTCCTCCCACGCTCAGGATTCCAAGGCGAGTCTGTTCTCTACTTCTTCAAAGAAGGATTGAACAGTGGCCTTCGCAAGGAATGCGAGAGGACTTGGCCGCTCCCTACCACTCTTGACGACTAGAAGGTTCGTGCATGTGCGCTCAATGAAGCCTTTCTCCGCAACCTCCGGCTCGCATCGCCTGCAGACCGGAAGCAGAAGACCTCATCGTTGACCACTAGCGCACGACCCTCATCCTCCACCAGCAGTGGACCACGCATTTGAGCAGTCAGCACCCAAGGAGGGCATCCAGGATGTCTCACTGATGCTGAGCGTGAACACCTGCACAAGGAAGGTGGTTTTTTCCTCTGTCGCCAACCAGGTCACATGCTGCGCGACTGCCCAAACAAGGACTCGAGCAGTGGAAGACGTGTAGGAGCGTTGGAAACTGACTCAAACTCAGGAGTACCCTCCGCGCCTGCTCCCTCGTCCCCTCAAGTGGCAACAACCTCGAATGCGGATCCAGTCAAGGAGATGTCGGTCCTGCTCAACAAGATGAAGAAGTTGGGCAAGGAGGAGCGCGAGGAGGCTGCGGCGATGTTGAAGGATCTCGCTGGCGGTTTGGATTTTTAGAACGCCCCCCAGTTGTGTCGTCTGTGGGTGGCAAAGGTTTTTCTATGGCATCGTCAAATCGTTTCTCTGTACTATCATCCATGCAATCCAGTGAGCGTGTCCTTCCAACCTGCTTGAAACTGTCAACGGTCACGAAGAATAGGCACACGCCCTCAATATTGCTGGATGTCAAACTGATTGGACGAGTCACTGGAAGAAAAATTGACACTGAAGTGCTGCTGGATAGCGGTGCTGAAGGCATTATCATTAACCGAAGATTTGCAGAAAAGAAAGGGCTCTCGTTAAATACCCTCGACCGCCCGTTCCCTGTCCGCAATGTAGACAGAATGGAGAACATAATGGGATGGGTACGTCATTCGACTACCCAGCATGTTTGCATCTACGCGCAATCCACAGAATCGTATCATGAAGAAAACAGCCGAATTCTTTGTCACGGACATCGGTGATCACGACATGATCCTAGGAACTGACTGGTTGAAGGAGCATAACCCAGAAATCAACTGGGATGGAGAAGAAGTCGACATAACGCACTGCCCACCCACCTGCGTCCTACACAAACCTCCGGTCAAGAAGCTTCGCATCAAACCTGAACATCGGTCTGGGCCACAACTGCCCATTGACGTCGTTGAAGCCGACGAGGTTGAAGTCGAAGAACCTCGTGTCCACACTGTGACCAACCACCCAAGAAACACGAAGTACGTGATCCCTGCCCGCCATGTACAGCATGCTCGTGTTTGTTCTCCCCGCCGTACACCTTCAGGTGCAAAGTGGTTCACAGAAGATGACGACGAGCAGTCGGACATTGTCCTGGCTTCCTGGACCCAAGATGGCCTGCGTGCCACAAGAGTCATAAAGGAGGTCACCCTTGAACAGCTAGCACAAGAAGAACAGTCCAATGACCTCGCCATACGTGCCACCTTCACCAAAGCGCAACAGCTTGCGGAACAGGCAGCCAATGTCAAGACAAAAATGTTTGAGGATATGGTCCCTGAGCAGTATCGCTCATTCAAGTCGGTGTTCAACAAAGCTATGTCTGAACGTCTCCCTGAGCGATGCCCCTGGGACCACGCTATTGACCTGAAGCCAGACTTCCAACCAAGGGCCTGCAAGGTGTATCCTTTGACCCCATCCGAGCAGCAAGAGTTGGACAGCTTCCTCGATGAACACGTCAAGAAGGGGTACATTCGCCCGTCGAAATTATCCATGGCGAGTCCCTTCTTCTTTGTCAAGAAAAAGGACGGGAAGCTTCGTCCCGTACAGGACTATCGAGCATTGAATAAAGGCACTGTCAAGAACGAATATCCACTCCCACTCATCTCTGAGCTTTTCGACAAACTCAAAAGCGCAAAGGTCTTCTCCAAGATGGATGTCCGCTGGGGATACAACAATGTCCGTATCAAGGAAGGAGACAAGTGGAAGGCCGCTTTCAAAACGGACTGCGGACTGTACAAACCTCTGGTGATGTTCTTTGGCCTTATGAACTTTCCTACGACATTCCAGGCAATGATGAATGAACTTTTCAAGGATCTCATTGACAGCGGCAAGGTTGTCATTTACATGGACGACATCCTTGTCTTCACAGAGACACTCAAAGAACACCGCGAACTGATGACGCAGGTACTACAACGCCTGAAGGACAACGACCTCTTCCTCAAGCCGGAGAAATGTGTCTTCGAACAGGATTCTGTTGAGTACCTCGGCTTGATTATCTCGCACGACCAGATTGCTATAGACCCTGTCAAGGTAGCGGGCATTACCGAGTGGCCCACCCCTCGTAACGTCAAGGATGTCCAGTCATTCCTCGGGTTTGGAAACTTCTACCATCGCTTCATCAAGGACTTCTCCAAGGTTGCACGCCCCCTGTTTGAACTGACCAAGAAGGACCATCCATGGAACTGGACTGCAGAGTGTCAAGACGCCTTCGCTGCCCTCAAATCTGTGTTCACCTCATCCCCTGTCCTGATTCTCCCTGACCCGTCGAAACCGTACTTGGTAGAAGTCGATGTCTCGGACTTCGCAACCGGAGGCATCTTCTCGCAATGCGGCCAAGATGGTCACCTTCACCCTGTTGCCTACCTGTCCAAGTCGCTCACTGAACCGGAACGCAACTACGACATCTACGACAAGGAGCTGCTGGCAATTATTCGGGCACTTGAAGCTTGGCGGCACTATCTGGAAGGTGCAACTCATCCAGTCGAGATTTGGACAGACCACAAGAACCTGGAGTACTTCAAGGAAGCACAGAAGCTGAGTTGTCGGCAGGCCCGCTGTGCGTTATTCCTCACGCGCTTCGATTTCACACTAACGCACAAGCCGGGCCTTCACTATCGACCAGATCCATTGTCCAGATGCCCTGACCTTAAAGAGGGGGTCGAGAATGACAACAAGGAACATGTCCTCCTAGACCCCAAGTACTTCCGTATCCACGCTACTCGGTCACGCACTGTAACCACCATAGGCGATGCTGACCTACACCGACACATCCGAGATGCGCGCACCAAAGACGCTGAAGTTGTACAAGCCATGGACACCATACTTCGCAATGGGCCACGATCACTTGTCAAGGACCTTCAAGAATGGAACCTGGAAGACGGGATGATTCTGTTCAGAGGGAAGGTCTATGTACCTGCAGACATCGAGCTACGTTGTGACATTGTCAAGTCATTCCACGACTCACCAATGGCAGGTCATCCAGGTCACCACAAGACATATGAACTCCTCATCGAGAATACTGGCGGCCAGGAATGTCGGTCTTTGTACGCGACTATGTCGAAGGATGCGCTGTTTGCCAAGCGACCAAGAACCGCCCCCAACACCCCCATGTTGACATGATCTCTAACGCCGTCCCAGAGCACCCATTCGAGGTGATCACAACCGACTTTGTTACTGATCTACCTCCCTCGGATGGATACGATACTATCTGCATGATCGTAGACTGCCTCTCCAAGGCCATCTGCATTGCACCGTGCACAAAAAGGATCGACGGCAATGGCACCGTCGACATCTTGCTGGACCATGTGTGGTGACACTACGGGCTGTGGAAACAGATGATCTCTGACCGTCGCCCACAGTATGCAAGCAAGGTTATGCAGGGGACTTGCGCCAAACTCGGAATCAAGGCTTCAATGAGCACAGCGTACCACCCTCAAACGGATGGTGAAAGCGAACAGGAGAACCAAGAGTTCGAGCAGTACCTTCGGGCATTCTGCAACTATCAGCAGGACGACTGGGTGAAGTACCTCCCCTTTGTCGAATTTTCACACAACATTCATGTCCATTCAGCTACAGGTTGCGCCCCATTCGAGCTGCTTTACGGTTTCCTACCGACAATGATCCCCTCCATCAACTCCATCTCCAAAAACCTCGCCGTCGAAGAACGCTTCCAGCACCTCGAAAAAATACACAAGGAATCACAGGCCAGTCTTGAAACGGCACGCAACCTGATGAAGCGCTACAATGGCAACTCAACACAGGAAGGAGTGCGTTTTGAAGTCGGTGACAAGGTCTGGCTGGATGGTAAGAACCTGAAGACCACACGTCCAAAAGCTAAGCTCACAGCAAAACGACATGGCCCATTCACCATCACTGACGTCCTCGGACCAGTAACTTACCGCCTTCAACTTCCTCCTAAATGGCATATCCACCCTGTCTTCCATGCCTCGCTTCTCTCAGCGTACAAAGAGACGGATGCCTATGGCCCCAACTTGACTCAGCCGCCTCCAGAACTGGTTGATGAAGACGAGGAGTATGAGATTGAAGCCATCCTCGACTCACGACCCACACACAACAAACACGGCATTGAATACCTTGTCAAATGGCTTGGATACCCCGACTCTGAGAACAAATGGAGACTGGCCTCTGCATTAACGCATGCCAAGGATGCTATCGCTGAGTTCCACTGCCTTCGTCCCAATGCCCCACAATTACTAAAATCATTGGGTCTGACCCAGGCCGAATTTCTTGCATCCACAATGGACGATGAACTTGCGCTCTCGGCGAAAGCGCGCCTTAAAGAGGGGGTAATGTCACGGATCACCTCAATCCTTTCCCTTTTCGTTGCATCGTGTTCAGTCACATGATTACATTTCCCATCACATGATGTCGTCAGCCTGACTCCTCTTATCTTTCCATCTATGACATCATCGCTCCGGACTCCATCCTCCCCCTTTCTTTTCCTTATTGTTCTCTCCCGCTCGCACCATTCTCGCATCATCGATCCTGTACATATATAAGGCTCTCCTCTTAGAGCTCTTCACGAGTGCACTCTTACAGGTACCTGTGGCTTCAGATCTTATACTCCCACTCTCACGAGTATTAGGCACACAGGTACCTGTGGCACGGATACTCCCACTTGCGGATACACAGGTATGACAAGTACCTGTCGTTCCTAGAAAATATGATACAAGCAGCTGTAGTGGCCTTCTTAGACTCATCTTGGAAGCTCTGTTAGGCATATTGACACTCCATCTTGAAGGCAAGGATAATGCTAGTAACATTTAAGTACAGGTAAACATGTATCAGAGTATGATACAGCATACCGCACAAGGCTTTCAGCTATATATGTGAGGGGAGGAGAGGAAATAGATGAGAAAGGGGCCACAATAGAAACAACAGTACATAAGGATCTGCAAGAGAGAATGCTTATATCAATCCAACAGCTATTATCTGTAATTATATCAAGATCAACCCTGCCAAAGTACCTGACAGGTATTTGACAGGTACTTGCACAGGTAACCTGTGAGCTCAAAAGTCATACCTGTACTCTCACGAGTATCAGGCACACGAGTACTCGTATCCGCGGATGGCAATACCCACGGATGTGCCTTACAGGTACTCATACAGGTACTCACGAGTATAGCCACTCGTGAAGAGCTCTATCTCCTCTGCATCCCTTTTCCTTAGATTGTCCTCTTTGTTCCCCACGTACTGCTTCAGCCCTACGCCTGGACTTGGACTCTCTCTCTTGCCAATCCATCCTCTTCCTTCTCTCTCTTCGGGTGACTTGGGTGATCTGCCAGTCGCTGGACCGATCCCTAACAAGTATGGCTCTGAGACACCACAAGTACCTGTATGAAAAACCTGTGGATATCCGCGGGTGTACTCGTGGTGAGCTCTGCCACTTAGTGATTGCTGAGTAAGGAGTAAAATAGTACAATTGGTCAGCTAGAGATGTACGCAAGGTTAGACAACTCAGGCAGTATATATAGAGTAGCCCCCCATGTAATTAAAGTGTGCAATCATCTTTACATTTTCTTGTTCGTTCGGGATTGGGTCAAATCTATGTTGTGATTTCTCATCACCTGAAGCAAGGTAATCCACTTAGTTGTTTCTCTAGTTGTTCCTGTCTGATACAGGAATCCAATTCTCGGTTCTACATTCTGCATCTACGGTCTTCAAGTTACGCAAGGACCCCATGGTGCACCAAGCCATGTGGTCCACATGGAGCGGACACGGAGAAGTGCTGTCGGTCACATGTGAGCGGACGTTGGCCGATGGGATGCCATGGTGCCCTGTCCCTAGCGGGACATCGGCAGGCAGTGCAGGCTCTCTTTGGCGGGTTTATAGGTGCTCGGTGACAATATTCCGGCGGTTGGGTAGGCACGCCGGCAGTAAAACCGGCGATGAGCACCTGCCCTCGGCAAACAGTGCAGCTAGAATCTGGCCGCGCAGTGCGCAAAAATTATGATTTTCACTACCCCTGGCCACTTTATTTCGCCGAAATAGATCACCAGGTGCAGGATCCGGCCGGGCAGTACACAAAAACTATGATTTTGACCCCCCGGCCGCTTTGGTTCTCCGGAACAGAGCGGTCAGGATTTGTGGATTGTTATGATTGATTCCAATGCAAATATAGGTCTGGTGGTGACACAGGGTCTCACTGAGGTGTCCTGGGTCATGTCTTGGTGGTGTCCAGGACACAGGGACCTCTCGGAGAATATGGAGACCCTTGTCCGGCGAGACATCTGGTAGGGTACCATGACAGGATTTGTGAATTGTTTAAGGTGATTCCAATGCAAAGGCAGGTCTGGCAGTAATGTAGGGGCTTGCCGAGGTGTCCCAGACACCGCCGAGATTTATCCCAGGACACAGGGGCTGCTCGGCAAACATGTAGAGCCTGTTCCGGCGAGACACCTGATAGAACACCACCAACAGTATTTGTGAAATGTTTAAGTGGATTCCAATGGAAAGGCAGGTCTGGCGGGAATTTAGGGGCTCGCCGAGGTGTCCTAGATGCCGCCAAAATGTATCCCAGAACACAGGGAATGCTCAGCAAGCATGTAGAGCCATTTCCGGTGAAACACCTGGTAGGTCACCGTGACAGGATTTGTGAATTGTTTAAGGTGATTCCAATGCAAAGGCAGGTCCGGCAGTGATGTAGGGGCTTGCCGAGGTGTCTAGGACACTGCCGAAACATGGCCCAGGATACAGGGACCCCTCGGCGAACATGTAGAGCCATGTCCGGCGAAACACCTGGTAGGGAACCGCCGACAGTATTTATGAATTGTTTAGGATGATTCCAATGCAAAGGCAGGTCCGGCGGTACAGGGTCTTATCTACACACTAAACAACATCTCAAAAGGAGCAACTGACTCTCTGACTTTCATGTCAAGTCACCAGCATTGCTTTGGATATGGTTCTTATGTCGTTGGTTACACAATCTGGACAGCTGTTTACTTTGTTGGTTTGATGTAGTCAGCTATGCTTGCATTGGTATAAGTATTGCACGGTCACAGTGCCCCATCAGAAGCTTTACCAGCGAGGATGTTACAGAACAACTAAATCACAGTCGTGGATAGGAGCTTGTGGCATCGTTATATTAGACAACTGTACAAGGTGTGCTAGTGGAATCAACTTGAACCATTTGTCATTCTATCAGGGGTAATATTTACTAGCAAGGACTCTACATGTCCTCTCAGAAATCTTGTATCCTATTCTAGATATTTGAGGCAATAGGAAGCTCATGGAATCTATGTGACACGACCAAATGTGCATACATGAAGGGATAAAGAGAAACAACTTACCAGTTTATAGGGAGTGCTCTACAAGGGTTGTCCCCAACATAGGCTCTACATATCTACTAAGTAGTCCTTCTACATTACACTATATCTTGGTGGTATCTAGGGGTCCCAATAATGTCCCTGTATTACCACAGGACTTGGCTTTGGATTAGAATGACACTGAACAATTCACAAATCCTGTCACGGTGCCCTACCAGGTCTTTCGCCGGACATGGCTCTACATGTTTGCCGAGGGGTCCCTGTATCCTGGGCCATGTCTCGGCAGTGTCCTAGACACCTCGGCAAGCCCCTACATTACTGCCGGACCTGCCTTTGCATTGGAATCACCTTAAACAATTCACAAATTCTGTCACGGTACCCTACCAGATGTCTCACCGGACAAGGTTCTCCATATTCTCCGGGAGGTTCCTGTGTCCTGGACACCACCGAGACATGGCCCAGGACACCTCAGTGAGACCCTGTGTCACCACCAGACCTATATTTGCATTGGAATCAATCAAAAAAATCCACAAATCCTGACCGCTCTGTTCCGGCGAACCAAAGCGGCCGGAGGGTCAAAATCATAGTTTTTGTGTACTGCCCGGCCGGATCCTGCACCTGGTGATCTATTTCGGTGAAATAAAGTGGCCAGGGGTAGTAAAAATCATAATTTTTGCGCACTGTGCGGCCAGATTCTAGCTGCACTGCTCGCCAAGGGCAGGTACTCATTGCTGGTTCTACCGCCGGCGTACCTACCCAACCACCGGAATATGGTCACCGAGCAGCTGTTACCTGGCCGAGGAGAGCCCACACTGCCCACTGATACCCCCATGCTAGTTACATATCAGCCCATGGGGTGCCATAGGGCCCTGTCCCAGCAGGACCCCGTCGGCCAACGTCCGCTCGCATGTGACCGACAGCACTTCCGCACGTCCGCTCCATGTGAACCATATAAGACCTCGAGGGCAATGTGTGAGGGCACGACTTGCCAAGGTCGATGTCTGCCTCTAAGACCGACGAGCCAGGACACGATAGAGCTCTTCACGAGTGGCTATACTCGTGAGTACCTGTATGAGTACCTGTAAGGCACATCCGTGGGTATTGCCATCCGCGGATACGAGTACTCGTGTGCCTGATACTTGTGAGAGTGCAGGTATGACTTTTGAGCTCACAGGTTACCTGTGCAAGTACCTGTCAAATACCTGTCAGGTACTTTGGCAGGGTTGATCTTGATATAATTACAAATAATAGCTATTGGATTGGTATAAGCATTATCTCTTGCAGATCCTTATGTACTGTTGTTTCCCTTTCCTATCCCTTTCCTCTCCTCCCTCATATATATGATTGAAAGCCTTGCATGGTACGCTGTATCATAACCTGATGTATGTTTACCTGTACCCAAATGTTACTAGCATTATCCTTGCCTTGAAAATGGAGTGTCAATATGCCTAACAGAGCTTCCAAGGTGAGTCCGAGAAGGCCACCACTGCCGCTTATATCATATTTTCTAGGAACGACAGGTACTTGTCATACCTGCATATCCGCGAGTGGGAGTATCCATGCCACAGGTACCTGTGTGCCTGATATTCGTGAGAGTAGGAGTATAAGATCTGAAGCCACAGGTACTTGTCTCAAGGTTGCAGGTACCTGTAAGAGTGCACTCGTGAAGAGCTCTAGGACACGACTTGCCGAGGTCAACATCTGCCTCTGACATCAGTGAGCCAGGACCAGACTTGCCGATATCGATGTTGGCCTCAAAAACTGGCGAGTGTATGTGAGGCCCTTCGAGTTCAATATCCAAAGGAGTGAGTGGCCGGGAGATGGAGGTATTGTCAAATGGATGGAGGGGAGTGGCTGAGATGGGAGGCGAGGATCCTACATTGATGTCCATCTCAATGTCAAGCTTGGAGGGAGCGGCAGAGAGGTCGGGTAAGTCGCCGATGTCGATATCATACTTGGTGGGACCAGGAGAATCCATGGGCAAGGCACGAATGTGTGAGAGAGAGTGGATGTCGAGGGGGGAGTGAGGAGATGGGAGGTTCTTAGTTGATGCTGAAAGGGGAGAGGTAATCAGCAGATGAACAATACAAAGTGAAAGACCACGCGCCGAGGCGAAGATCGGGAGGCAGAGAATTCTCAACCCTCCACAGGTCAACTGAGCTGGAGGAATCCATGTTTAGGGCTGTGAACATGAGAGAGTGAGCGGCGACGCACCTGTATCTGAGTGTGAAGTGCAAGGAAGAAGGGACTTAGAGATTGCGCGCGTCGGTGACACGCGGTGGACGCATCTGCCGGGCTGCCAGGTGGAAACAACCAGAGCACAAGATGACGCGGCAAAAGGCGTCTGCCGAGCTGAGTTTCAATCCACGCAAAGATCGGCGACACGTCTCACGTCTCGACTTCTCTTCTTCCTCAACTCTATCTTTCCCATTGACCCGCGCTCATCGCTCCCACCCACCCCACCCCTCAACCCTTCACACTTTCCCCTCACCGCCCTCAACACCACCCCAGCAACAATGGCCCCCACTGCTCCCTCCTCCAACGCTCCCGCCGCCACTCCCCAAGTGATCGACGACACCGCCAACGCCTTCCTCGCCACCTTCGACCCCAACACCGCCCGTGTCGTCATCAACCAGCGGGTCTTCAATTTCTACCAGACCATCGACCGCCACGTCACCGCTGAGCTCCTCCACAAGATGCTCGGCCGCACAAGCCACACGTTTGTAAGTGCCTGTCCCCTTTCTTGCCACTCACCACGCTCACTTTGTCGCCACAG
Source organism: Amylostereum areolatum (assembly GCA_012932865.1). Lineage (NCBI taxonomy): Eukaryota > Fungi > Basidiomycota > Agaricomycetes > Russulales > Stereaceae > Amylostereum > Amylostereum areolatum. Next base: position 17,920 of record SAXG01000083.1, read on the forward strand.
AACATGGCGGGCAAGTACTCATCCGGTGTGGGCTGGTGGAGGCCGTTCCACAAGGCCATCTATCTCCCCGCTCGTGGCCCGGATCGCACTGTCATGTCCGACCCCGCCCTCCTCCTCAAGAACTGGATTGAGTGGGAGAACAAGCAGGGAGAGCCGGTGCAGGTGAAGAACATGGGACCTGTCCTGTGGTGGAGGGCGATGAGTACGTCGCCTCTCTCTATTTTCTTTCTTTTTACTAACCCTTTCCCTTCCCCAGTCCAATCCATGCAGCATGCCCCCCCACAGCATGGCGAGGACGCTGCCGACTCCACCTCCGCTGCGCGTCGCACCCCCGCCGACGCTTCTGCTGACGAGCACATCTCCGCCGAGGGTAGCGTCCCGGCGCCGGCGGCTCGTAAGTGTAGGGTGTCGGTCATCAAGTCGAAGGAGACTGTGGACACCGACGAGGACAAGGATGAGGATGACACCAACAACGAGGACAAAGTCCAGGAGGTGCCCACGCCGAGCAAACCCAAAGGCAGCAAGTCCGCTGCAGCGAAGAAGTCCAAGACCGGCGGCCGGGCGCGCAACGAGCCTATCGACGTCAAGCTTGCTGAGCTTGACTTCAACACCCTCGACTTCCACCCGGCGGTCACCCCCAGCGGCGGCATCATGGGCAGCATCAAGAAAGACCACCCGTGCATGATGTTTGTGAGTATATGCTCACCCTCTTGCAGCCAGTGGTCCTTAACATGCGTCCACTCTCAGGTTCACTGTGCCGAGTGCTTAAAAGGCGGCCACAGCTGCTTCATGGCGCTCAACCCGGCAAAGACGACGAAGCCCGGCGGGAAGGCCAAGCCGGTGGCGGGTCCCTGCCACACCTGCAAGATGTGGAAGATGAAGTGCGCCTTCTCAGCGGTGAAGGGGATGCCCACGCTCTCCGAAGCATGGACCAGTACGTCCCCCTCCTCCCTTCTCTTCCGCCGCTCGCTAACAATCTTGCAGACTACTTGACGAATGTCCCGAAGGCTGCTCGTCTGGCGGCCCCCTCCCTCCAGCTCGGCGACTTCCCCAACCTCCTCCATCCGTTCATCATGAACGTGATCAATGCGAGGAAGGGTGCAAAGCCGAGGAGGTCCGCTGCCACCCCCATCAATGTGGATGTCGCCAACGCCAATGACTACGACGTGGACATGGACGCCCCCCCCTCGCCCCAAGACCGCGCCACTCAAGTCAGCGATGAAGAAGACCCGTCCCACGCCCGCCGACGTTGCCACCGAGGAGTCCGCTGCCGACGTCGGCAAGGATGACGTCCCCCCGGTCAAGGTCCCAGTGGCCCCCAAGCCCGCCGCCAAGAAGTCGGCAAAGAGGGCTCGGCGAGCACCCAGCGAGGAGGACCCGGTGCCCTTCAGCGAAGACGAGGTTGACCTCAGCGACACCCCGCCACCCGCTGAGTCTCCCGCTGCAGACCTCCCTCGCCATGTGGAGGTCCTCATCCCCTTGGTGAAGCCTCCCCCCCTCCCCACTCCCATCGGCCCCCCCAGCATGCAAAGGTCTGCTCGGTGGACTTCCAGCAAGGGAAAGAGCTGCGTGGTCAACAACAGTGCCATGGAGGTCAACGGCAGGATCCCCGTCGCAACTGATCCCCGCCCTCACGAGCCCTCCTGCCCCCGCCAGCTCCCCATGTCCAACTTCTTGCCGGTTGCCCCCCCAGGCCCCCCACATTGTTCTTCGCACCTGGGCCCTTTGCCCTCCCCACTCCTCTCCTCCCTGTGTCCCCCCACCATTGGAGTTCATGGCTTGCCGCTCACGGCGACCATCCTCCACCTCCACCTCCGCCTAGAGAGGTCGGAGGCTGCGCGACGTCACGGCAAGCTGCTCGCCGCGCTGCAATGCCTCACCGAGGAGATATGCGGTGTCGTCCCCGGCGTCATGGATGCCCTCGCCCATGCCGGCGTCATTGCTGCCCCCAACCGTGGTCCCCTCGGCGCAATGGGCCAGGATCTCGCTGCCCTCCGTGGTGTCATGTGCGACATCGCAAAGTAAGTGCAGGCCCTCGACCTGCGCATGCAATACCCGGTGGCCCTGTCCCTGCCCATGGATCCCCTCGGCAAGGACTTCGACCCCACCACCAACCCCCACCTCGCAGCCCAGGCCATCAAGGACACCATCGGCAGCGGCATCGACCCCCGGTGGCTTCAGCGCAACCAGACCCCATTGACCAGCACCCCCGCCGCCCGCCTCACCTTCTCCAGCCGTCCATCAGTCTCCCGGGGTCACAGGTCCTCCGCCATCCACTTCAATGCCACCCCCGGCCCCTCCAGCACTGGCAGCGCTCCCTTCCCCTGGCAAGGAGACTCGTTCTCTGGTCTGATGAAGACCGCCGAGGACTTCCTCCGCACCTCTGTGGACAGTGACCTTAACTGGCCGGTCGTTTGTGGGGACTATGAGCACGTTCGAGTGGGTTGACACTAGTCTTCCTCTGCACCTAGAGGCCAAGTGTGTCAATGCGACCTACTGTGAGGTCTGGCACAAGTTCTTCCACGAAGTGCTCGCAGTGTTTATACAATGTTCTACCTCAATTTGGTCCTGTATTTTTGTGCGACAAAGATGACACTGGAGATCTGGATGGAGATCATAGAAGGAGATCATGGTGCAAGAGGGGGTGTGTTCATTATTTGATACAAAACATTTGAGCTAAACTCTTCGAGGGCACCGTACCCGCTGGGTATACTGACAGTAAACTCTCTCCTCCAAATTGCCTGCCATCTCCACCACACCAATCTGGTCCTGGCCGGGCAGGACCTCCCTCACCATCGGTCTGGTGGGCAATTTGGGGTAGTCCAGCCTGGGCGGGGAGTCGACCCTCGGTGGGTAGAGTCCAGCCTCGGTGGGCAGATTCCAGCCTCGGTGGGGAGAGTTCACCTCTGGCGGGCACTGTACCTCCCGGTGGGCACAGTAAACCCTCGGCGAGGCCGCCAAATGCTCATCTTTCACTAAGCAGGGAGATAGATGTTGACAGTGCACCAGCAGGTTGACAAGGGCTCAAACAGGTCAATGGGGGTACTAACAGGTTGATGAGGTAGGCTACCTGGGCACCAGGGTAGGCCCCCTGCCTGCCGGGATGGGCCCCCTATCCGCCGATGTGTCCTACCCCAATCGCCGCAATGTTCCGACAAGGTCTTCTAGCGAGCAGGCCCCCATCAACCTACATGTGCCCTACATGAGCTCTAGAGGGCCACACGGCCCCAGCGGACCCCCATCAGCCCATATGGGACCTAATGTCCCAGCAGGACCCCATCGGCCAACGTCTGCTTGCATGTGACCGACAGCACTTCCGCGTGTCCACTCCATGTGGACCACATAAGACCCCGAGGGCAATGTGTGCTTGTCCTCCTTGTCCTCATCCTCCTTGTCCTTGTATTGAACAGACTTATGCAAGTCAGTGAGACGCTACAGTAAGGTATGTAAGCCAGAGAGAAATAAGTAGAAGATATAAAGGATTGCTCACCTCAGTCGAAGGGATACTTCGAGTGAGGAGGCAGGACGAACTACGAGAGCCTTATATACCCAAACCGCTGTGCCATAAGAGCCAATTATAAAAGGCGTAAGAAAGTGGTGTCATAGTGTAGCATAATTAATCAGCGCCAAGAGTGCGCTCAGTCATCCACCACAGCTTTCACATGAAAGTGTACAGTAAGAATCACATGCTCCGCACAGCCTCGCACAGCCGATTCCATATTGTTCCGGTTCTTCCCAGAACCTTCCGTTTCTTTCCGTCACATATTACATAATATAGTTGAAGCTAGAGATCGTCCGCATTACTATCTTCAACATAATCTGGAAGAGGAGAGGCTTGCCCATCTGCTCCATGTGTTTTGTTGCAAGGAGAAAGCACTGCAGGCCACGGGTGAGTTGTCACAGATTGCTCCTTTTCTCTCTTCATTTTCAGACCTCGTACACACGACATGTCACCGCACATGACTTTCCTCTGCATCACATGCTCTGACAACATTACTGCCCGGACTTCCGAGTGGAACTCCGTCCCCTTATCTATGACATCATTGCTCCGGACTTCTGTCCTCCGCCCCACAACTCCTTTCCTATTGTCTCCCCCTGCTCGCGCCACTATCACATTGCATCACACCATTGTTCCCACTTGTATATAAGGACAGTGTTTCTCTTCCCTTTCCCTCAGACTGTCCATCTCATCATACTGTACTGTAGCCTACGTTGCACTACCCTAGACCTGACACTCTCGAATCCATTTGCTTCCTCCCGCTCCTCCCATCGTCGCGACTTAGGCAGTTCACTCGGTCTCATAAACTGTGTTTCTGACAGAGTAAATAAGAAAATGCATGAGGTTACAAAAGACATACCTGAAGAATCGGGTACAGCTCCTTGAGAATGGCCCACTCACCATCCTTGAGAACACATGCCTGAAGCTTGTACTTGTCCTGCACGACGAGTGCATTGATCGGCACACAGATCTCCAACGCACTGCCAATCATGACAGATACGGAGTTCCATCGTGTAGCGACGGGGCGGAGGATGATCCACTCAGCAGTGTGGTGCTTGATGCAGAGTGCGAGCAAGGCGGAGCGGAGGGTGGGGGAGAAGTGGACACAGGTCGCCAGCTTTGAGACCTTCTTGAGCGCAGAACGGGCCATGCGCCACTCCTTGGGGGACACCTTCAACACTGCCTTGACTTCGGCAGCAACCGTGGCAATCTCTTCCTCATTGTATGCGCACCGCACCTCGTCAGCCTCCTCATCCTCATCGACAAGTTTGAGCTCAGGCACCTCCTCGTCGACCTCCTCCTCATCACTGTCCTCATTGTCGGCCTCGTTGTCAGCCTCCTCTACCTTCACAGCAGCGGCAATCTGCTTGGGTGTGCACTTCTTTGCCATGAAGTTACTGAGAATGGCCTGCAGATGTGTCAACACAGGGTAGGGGCAGAGAGGACGGACAATGTACATACCTTCACAGTCAGATTGAACATATGGCAGATACATCGGACGCGTGTAGTGGAGCCAGCAACACAGTCCTCAGAGAGGACGACATCAAGCTCCTACAGCATGGTGTCATTGTTCGCGGCACTGTCGAGCGCAAGGGCAATGAACTGCATAGGAAGTGAGTGTGATTTCTGCGCCAAACAGATGAACTCGACATACCTTCTGTTCGAGGCTGTACTTCTTCAAGCACTTGTGAAGCTGCTCCGCCAAATACTCACCGGTATGTGCCTCAGTCAAGCGGATGAAGTCCAGGATGACGGACTTCATCTCTCCATAGTGGAGAAAGTACACAATGACCCTGAGGAAGGCGATCACGTTCGGCAAAGACCAACCATCGAGGCCAATGTGATGCATGCCGGGCAGGCTCTGAGGTGAGAGATCAGCACAAGTTGTGTAGACAAAAACTTAGACACATACCGCAAGGAACTCCTTGAGGTTGATGCAGCTGATGGCATAGATCTCCTGGACATCGCGCAACACAGTGCGGTCGGAGGGAATGACAGCATTTGCATTGAACATCCGGAGAATCCGAACCAGCCACTCATCGTTGACGATGACGAAGGGACGATGCAAACAGATGACCCAGAAGTCGATGTAAAGACGCAGGCGTTCGGGACTGTACGTGCCGCCATGGGCAAAGGCAGCGATGCTGCCAGCAGCTGGCGCGACGGCACTGGTGCACAGATGTGCATGCGAGTTGAGGTTGCTGGTCAAGTTATCTGTGCAAACACGGACGACAACGACAGCGGGATGGCTAAGTAACAGTATGTCAGTGAATCTATGTAATAAAATGATGTGCAGGCTTACAGCTTGCAGTGGAACTTATAATGGATCTTGTCTCCGTGCTCCTTGATCGTCGGCGGGAGCGTAAAGTGCTCGTAGCATACCACCATCCAAGTTTTCATCTGCAACGCTGAAGACAGGATGAATTAGATTCACCGCTGTGTTGACGGCAGAGGAGAAATGTACCAAGCACTTCCTTGGCACTGTTATCCTCGGTCTCGTGCTTCTCGTCAAAGGTCTGCTTCTTCTTCTTCTTCTTCGGCAGCGGGGTATCCTTGATGGGCGGCAAGCTCCGCGGCGTGCACAAAGCGGGTGTGAGCAATACAGTGGATGCCAACCGAGCCTTTGACGGTGCTGCGAGCTGCTTCCTCTTGTTCGAAGACATTGATGAGCCTAGCAAGTTCAGCAGAGACGGCGGGCGGAAGTGATTCGGTCGGAGCGGAGGGGAATGAAGGAGGGGATGGTGAAGGTGATGGTGTACGCAGGCTAGGTAGAGAGTTAGTAGAGGGTGATGGAGATGATGGGGGAGATGAGTAGGAAGTCGAGAGGGTAGAGACCATGGAGACCGTAGAGACGGTAGACAAGTCGGACGAGAAAGACAGTGCAGGAGAATGGGCTCGCGTCGGCATGAACAGGTGTGGTGGCGAGGATGGACACTGAACGCAGACTGGGGGGACAAATAATACGGAAGGGGGAAAGTAGCTGGCATTTTCAAGTGTAGGACACCCTCCTTAAATACACTGAGGAGGCAAACATTCCATGAGTGTCAAGAACAGGTATACACCTTAAGAAAAACATACATTTGTTGTAATCTACACAATAGGCACCCATATGGGGTGCTGACACCACTGCAAGGCTGGAGTAAGGACTAGAAGGGAACATACCACACAATAATGTAATGTACCTTGCACCAAAACCCGTCGTTGCCGCCACGCGCACCCGTTCATCCGACAGGTAACCTCCCAAGCCCCAAGTTTGGCCATCAGTCAGCATCGCGCGGACAACGAGGCCGTGAGCACACACCTCAATGATGCGGTGCATCAAGGATCCGTGTTCTGTTGGTCGTATGGGGACCAAGTGGGGTGGAACGAGGGGGGGTGAACTCCGTTGGCTGTGGGTACACACTTGTGTAACCTGGCCGATGAGAGCTACCCGCGGAAAGTAGAAGTGTCGCCACCACAGACTTGGTGTGCAAACCAGGATAAGAGAAAGGGCTGAGGAGGGCAGGAACAAGTGCGAGAGGGAGGCTTATATCCACCAGCGGGTACCGGACGGGTACCTGCGGGTGTTCCCACGGAGGTTGAAATGTGGCCGTTTGATTGGTCCAGCATTTTGGCTGCAAACTTTGAAGTCGCAACTTCACGTCAAACACATGTTGCAACACACCAGCTCATCACTCTTCCCCTCTCTTTGTCTTGTCCTCCTCCTCCTCCTCATCTTTGGTGCCCCCGTCCCATTATCTCATTCTTCTCCCACCCCAGGTCTCTAGGCCCAATTTCCCTGGGAGTTCTTTGCTGGTGAAGCTACACAAGTGTGTGCTTCTACCCAGCAAAGTTCTCCTCCCCCCTCGTTTACCACCTCAAGACGGTTGGTCTTCCCAGGTGGCCCAACCCTCCGCAGGCTACTTCAGACAATATAGGGTGTTTATTCAGGCAGGTACGTGCCCGTCCATCATGCGTGCAAATGGACTTACCACTGCCCTGCCAGTGCATGGCTTGTCACCTCCCTACGGCACTCAAACACATCAGGTATGTCATGTTATCTCTCAGATGTGTATGCCCTTTGATATTCTCTCTCCATATTCCCCCCTCATTCTGCCTGCGTGCACTATCGAGACACCATCCACACGTCTCGCGCGTGTGCATTCACGTGTCTCTACCATTTCTCTACCATCACAACCGTGCCTCCCTACCAATATCTGTAAGTACTCTCTTTCGCTTTGCTGTGCTGCCTTTAGCTTACTCCCACCTCCTCCGCTAGTGTTTGCAACAAGCACCTCACGTGCACAAATGCACGCCCCACCGTCAACACCCCTTAAGGTATGTTCCTCAGCCGCTTGCACTGTATTCGTTTCCTGACATATTCGATCCGTTTCCGTATCCCTACCAGCACACCTGCCCGTGGTCACCGACAACAATCCTCCTTGCCATCAACACAGACATCATCCCCACCCCTCCAAACTCATATCCACCTTTCCGTCTGGATGCGCGCGGCGAATGGGGTCCGCGTAATTGGGCCCAGGAGCCCCAGCCCTTTGACAATACTGCACTGTTCCTTGTGTTAATCCCTATGCGCACCACTGGAACAGAGGACACCGCTCTAACCGACGTGCCAACAAAGTCCATGTGGCAACCGAGCCCGGACAAGCAGGGTGAATTTGTCTTACATGACGGCACCCAACACCCTTTGTGTACCCTCCTCAATGGTGCTTGCCGCAGCCTGGACAACACCCACCCCGTGTTTGCCCTTCGTGCGTTGACCGACGCAGGCCTTGGGCAAGTTCTTTTACCCAATCTAGCAATGGAGAGAGCAACTGATGCCTACGGTGTCCTCGTCTCCGGGGTCACCTCGTGGACCAACTTCGTATACACCTATTGTGCGCTGCAGTGCGGTCTTCTTGAACTTATGGCCTTCTCCGACTGGTGGTCAATCTTGTACTTAGATCAAGACCTTTGTCATCTCGGCACGATTGCCAGGCGGGGATCTATCATTTCTGAACGTGACCTCCGCGTGTACCAAACATTTGGCAGCCGTGGCATCGTCATGTATATGGAGGTGTTGACCGCCAGCTGGCAGCTGGATTCAAAATCCGGCAGGGGCGTCCACCGTCTACTACCCTCAGGGGAGAACAAGTACCTCGAAACTATGTTTATCCCCGCATCACTCACAAGTATTTCACTGACACTAGTTCAGAGGCTAACACACCACGCGGCCTACCCCAGTGGTACTATCCTCCCGTCAGCACCGTGTATTACAAGTTTGAACGCCAAGCTCGGGGCATGCTCCCCCGGACGGACATCTACATGCTGTCAACATGTACAAAGCAGGCAGCCCAGGGGTGCGAGTGTGACCAGGCCGGTATGTTTTATGTTCGCTTTCTCGATGAACTCTCGTACTAATATCTTTCTCAGAGCTGGACCTTTGAGGAAGAAATACCCAATGTTTAATGGCTTCAAGGCTGGCAACCTGCCGTAGTGGAATGACGAGCTTTGCCGCCTCGTCAATATGTCCCCACGCCTGTTGTACATCCACGCGCCCGTGGAGTGCTATGCACGCGCGTTCACCAATGTCGACATGAACCTCTGGGTCAAGCAGTCAAGCTTGCCTGCATATTATTTTCCACCTATCCATATCCTATGGGGCCCTTGATCTGAAGAAAAACGACTTCAGTTCTTCTATCGCCTCGTCATACTCTGGCCGCACCTTCTTTGGCGTCTCATTCTCGCGCACACCGACACCGCCGTCATTCTCCTGACACCATTGAAATGGCAGGCGATCTTGGGTGATCAGTACTACAAGTACAAGTGCTGGCCTCAGGAGTACAAAGCCAATTTCAACTCCAACAAGTTTTACTGGTACGGCGGCAGCAAGATCTTTGGCACCAAAATGTTGAACGCCCTCATCACGGCAGAGTCACCGGAGTCGCCTTCCTGCCCCCTCGACTGCGGGTGTGTAGCGAGCCCGACACTGCTTGCAGGCAATGAGGACCTGCTGTACTCGATCGCCTTTCGCGTTGTCGAGGAGGCCTTCATCATTGATCTCTCGTCACTCACTGCAGATGCAACTCTGCCGTCTCCATCCCCTGGGAACCCTGTATGTTTTCCCGCCTTTCACGATCCAGAGCTGGATTGCATGACCAAGTTGCAGTGCAAGGCCATGGATGCCATCGAGCGTGTGGTGTGGTACAATGGGCGACGTGGGCTACGCGGATGGGAGCTGACTGATGTGAGTGAACGTCAGGGGTGGGTAAAGGCCCTCCAACATTTCCTCAGTACTTACATTGCGGACTACGGGACATTTTTTGGCTTTGTGGAGATGGGGCTCGACAGAGCCAAGTTCAATGCTATTGACTTGGACTCTGTTACAAATATGAAGGTGCTGGATAGGTACGAGCAGGCTCTCATTCGCTTCTACATATATACAGACTTCACATATGGTATGATATCCTTCTCTCCCCGTGTACGTATGACTGAAAGTGCCGCGTGTGCCAGGATATTGTATCTTAGTTTGTTTCCCCCATAGACATATATTACTGCTTTCTGTTCCCCGCTCTGCAGGCTGACTTGTGTGATCTCGTCGGTAGGTCTCCAAAGGGTCAGGCTGTTGTCAGGCCGGCTGTTACCTGTATATTGCCGAGACTGACGTCACTGATCCCAGGCACCATAGGTACATGCGGTACCTGTATCCGTGTGGGTTTAGGTACCCGCCGGCAGGTACCTTCTGTGCCTAGTACCTGCACAGATGGAGGTATGGGTCCAGAGCATCACAGGTACCTGGGCCGTGGATACAGGTAGATCCGCGGATCCACTCGTGTCAAGCTCTGGTTCATGACATCACCCCTTTCTTAGATTTGATGTCCTCATCGCAATCAGATCCAGCTTCCTCTTCCGACAGGAGTTCCCAACGATTAAGGCATGCAGGTTTCGGGGCACCCGGATGTTCACGGTGAAAGTTGTTGATACATTTCTTAGTATTCTGGAGATTTGCAAGAGGTTCCCAAGTATTGTCATTGTCTGGGTAGCCTTTCCATTTGACGAGGTACTTGAACCCGCAACCAACTTTCTTGGAGTCTATAATCTTTTTGACCTCATAGACTTCCTCTCCTTGGACTAACTCTGGGGGTGGAGGTGCAGGTGCTTTCTGGTTGTCAAAGGCGGGACCGTTCTGTAGAGACAGGAGGGACTCGTTGAAGACCGGGTGTTTTCGTGACTAGGATGCAGGGAGGCAAAGCTTGTAAGCTGAAGCTCCGACTTTTTCCAGGATTTTGAAAGGACCAAAGCGCTTGTCGTCTAGCTTTTGCATAGGAGGTGCCGTTTTAATTACGGTTTGGCCATCTCTTGTCTTGGCTTCCAGCCAGACAAAGTCGCTGATTTTGCAATCTATTGGCTTGTCCTTCTTACAATCGTAAAAGCGCTTTTGATCATCCTATGCTGCCTTGAGCGCAGAGCGGGCTTCTTCATAGATGTCTCATATGTGTTGTGCAAACTCGTTTGCCAATGGGTTGTCTGTTTCACGTTGCAGATTTGTTCCTAGGTAGAGTTCCTGACCATAGTTGGCAAAGTTGGGAGACATCCCAATCGAACTATGGACCATGTTGTTGAGCACGGTCATGGCAAGTGGGAGGTAACGTGTCCAATTGTTCTGTCGTTGATTGCCAAAGATGCGAAGGTAGTTTTCAAACATGTGCAGATGGCATGGAAGGGCTGGTACAAGTGGACTGGGATGCAGTTTACTGATGAGGAAAAAAAGAAGATGGGTTGGAATACTACGATGGGTGAGAATAGTTTATGTAAAGCAACTAGGCTAGAAGACTTCATAGTTGTAGAGTCCTTAAGTGACTAAACATATAGCTTATCTACAAATGTTTATTCCACCTGTTCTGGTTGAACTATAGGTAGTCAGAGTAGTACAAAAGTATTGACACATTTGGTGGCGTATAGCATTATAGGAGGGAAATGAGTCACATAAAAATAATTACAACTGTTCAAATCACTGGGGCAACACTTAGCCAACCACCATGTCCCTCACCAACATTATTGAACTCAATGAGGAAGCTGCCCAGGCCGACCGCCTGCACAACAAGCTATTCACCTATATGCCTTTGGTTGACCTGCTTGTCCTTCGATCCACGTCACGTACACTTCGTACGCTGGTACAAGCCCACTTGGCTGACCACCTCACTTCATTCCTCGGGCATTGGTTCCAAAACCCTGCCAGTTTCTGCTGTGCCCTCCGTCACACCAATGGCATTATGTCCGGCCCAGCTGCTATATCCTTTATATGCCAGCATCAGCCTTGGACCATCTCATGGACGGGACAGCTAGACATATATGTACTACCTCCTTGTGCCACCACTCTCCTATCCTATCTCGAAGGCCTGGCTGGGAAAAGATACAAGATCATATCAAGCTTATCTAGCGCTTCCATGGGTTGCACCAACAGCAGTGTCCGGAGAGTCCACATCTTGCGCCGTCCAGATGGGTTTCAAGTTTCTCTGACAGAAGCGTCTAGAGGCCCTGCTGCCACACTTCTTCCTCACACTGGTTCAACTCTCCTCATGAACTTCATCACTGCCGATGTCCTCTATGTGGTGTATCCCAACTTCACCCTCAATGTCAGAAACATAGTTTATGAGACCGAGGGAACCACCTAAGTTGCGATGATGGGAGGAGCGAGGAAAAACAAATGGATTCGAGAGTGTCAGGTCTAGGGTAGTGCAACACAAGCTACAGTACCGTCCGACAAGATGGACAGTCTAGGGAAAAGGGAAGAGACACACTGTCCTTATATACAAGTGAGAACGATGGTGCGATGTGATGTGATGGTGGTGCGAGTGGGGGGAAACAATAAGAAAGGAGTCATAGGGTGGAGGACGGAAGTCCGGAGCGATGATGTCATAGATAAGGATGCGGAGCCCCGCTCGGAAGTCCGGGCAATGACGTCGTCAGAGCATGTGATGCGAGGGAAAGTCATGTGCCATGATGTGTCACGTGTACGAGGTCTGCAAACGAAGAGAGGGATGGAGCGATCCGTGACACTCAAGAGAATCACTGTCAAAATCCCTCAAGAATATGGAGGCGGTGAAGGGTTGTTGACGTACCACCACATTGCATACAAAGTCCAGGCAGCGATGAATACGATGCACCCTGGTCATACCCCTTGGTGTCGTAAATCCCACTGCCTCGGTTCATTTTGGACTTTTCACGATTAAGGTATCTTACAGGCATCGTTGCAGGATGATATGGCCTTGCCGGATATCAAGGATGACAATATGGTATGGAGGTTCTCTATCTGGGATGGGATTGCGTGTGTTAGGGTCTTGAAGGAGGATGGTAGGATCAAATAGGGCTCATAGCATATATCTGTTTTGGACCTAACCCTTGATATATGTGACGACTTGGAGATAGAGTTAGAATTGCTTGAGATTTCTGTAAGAATTACAAGCAGTGCTCCTTTACTCTGGGGATCATCCAGGCGTGAGAAACACTGTTTGTTTTGCAACTCACATTTTGCCTGCCCACTCCCATCTTCCAATCCTTCTAACTGTTATGTCTCTGGCTATCAAGAGCGAACCCCAAACTGATGACATTCCTAGCGACCAAATTCACCTATACATCTTCACCTTTCTATCAATCCGAGATCTTCTCTCCCTCCGCATAGTGTCAAAACAACTACAAGTCCTGGTCCAAGATCACCTGGAAGACCACTTGACTTCCTTCTTTAGGTGTTAGGTGCACAAAGTTCCAGACTTCCACCTCCTCCTTCACCTTACTAGTGGCATCGTTGGTGGCTCTGCTCTCCTATTGCTCCTATCCAAGAATGAAGACTGGGGATGGTGGGAGACGGACCTTCTCGATATCTTTGCACCCAAAGGCAGTTCCAGCACCATTCTCTCCCATCTTCTATAGCCAGCCAGCAAAGGATATACAGTCATATGCAAGATTCCACCCACAATTCCTGGTCTTGTTGTGGGCATCAAATATATCTACCAGCTTCGACGCGCTGACGGCACCCGCTCAACGTCACCGTCATCACCTTTGGACCACCCTCCCTCAGCCTTACCCACTGTGGTTGCACACTACTTATGAACTTCCTCACCACCAACGCTCTCTATGTCCCATATTCCAAATACACCTTGTCTGGTACTGTGTTTTACACTACCAAGCCATCCTCCCCTCCAGAATTCGCTCAAATTGTCACAGCGTTCAAATACCTTGGTTACAGTTGGCCAGATGTCCTTCCTCCTATCCCCCACCAGCATACACCTTGGTGTCGGGAAGCCCATTGTATGGGTTCATACCGGACCTTTCACAACTTGGGCGGTCTGCGAGTTTCAATGAGAGGAGATGGAATGTTTTTCAAGGCCAAGGATGAAGGAGTTATGTGGCGGTTTGGGGTACTGGACGGCATACGGTGCCACACATTCATGGATTCACAAGGTATAGTTTCCAATGGTATCCCCCTCACTCCTACCCTTATAATTTCTCCTTGTTACAATGCTGTTAGGGGTTTTTGATCGTTTTCGACATTCACATTAGAAATCTGGGCTTTTCATTTCTCAATTGACGTCTTTCTGCACCTATATCATCCTTGGAAGTCTATAAAACCCTTTGATATACCTCAGTCACTCCTCACATCTACATCTTATCAAAATTTTCCATCCACATTGCATCCATTGTTTACGTCCATAGTACTACTTTCTAATAGGCAACTGCCCCAATACCCCTCTCCACAGACGATAAATCCTCATCCATATATCCTCACCACCTTCTCGTTGTGCAGCTTTATTTTCTTCCACCACCTTGACCCTCTTGAATCCACTATCCTTCCCATAACCAACTTTGTGCTTGATTGTGATAGGGGGCGCGACGGCTGTCAACTCCATGAGTCGTACTTTCCTGAGATGCTGCTCGTATTCCTGCAAGATGTTCACAACTTCCTGAGAGTTACAACCTAAAGAACTGACCTTTTGAAGGTAGGTATCCAGAATAGCTATAGCACGGAGCTTGATCGCCATACGAAACATGCCTTTACGTCCCCAGAGAGGTACTGAAGTGAATGAGACTTGAAGTTCAACAATTTGGCCAATACGAAAGAGAGCTGGATCTTCAGCTACAAAGTCATCCTCTCTATTGAATATGATCAGAGACATCACAAGTGATCAATAGTACAGAATAGGGCATACGAAGTAGGATCACGACGGAAATATTGCACCCTGTTGTCATCTAGATGGGTGCCAGCTGATGACAAAATGTCTGCCATGACTCCATTTGGGTCAACTTGCTGTGTGAAAGGAATAACTGGCTGCCCTCGGATGGAACTGCTCCTTGTCATGTAGTGATTAGAGAGCTCCAGTGCGAAGAAGGGGCCATAATGAGATGGCGACCAATTCTCAAAGCAGCCTGGACAATACGTGGTACTAAGCTGGTCGTGAATGAGCATCTGGCCCTCTACCGCCTTGTCAAAGCCAGGTGTGCCTAAGCCAATGATAGATACACTCTGTTTGGCCTAGGCAGGCTTTGGCATGAGTCTAGATAGCCGTCAGTCATCAGGGTTATGCATAAAGGGAATGCAACTCACTGAGACTTATGCGTGATAGGAGGGAGATCAAGGGCAGCGACTAAGCCATGAACGATGTATACACCTTCCTCTAAGCCGCCTTCACTTCGAGTATGGGTGGATGCAGCACCATTGACATCCTTTTGCACCACAATACTACCACATGTAGATAGGTCAAGCTACATGGTACATGTTAGGTATATAAAGATATTGTGCAAAGTGGGCTATATATACACTGAGACGTGAGGTTATGCAAGTGCTCCACTAGGATATATCTTGTTAAAAGGGGTCAAATGATGTTAACTTGACATATACACCGTACTGCTCTTTGGAGAAGAATTCAATGATAGAGTCCATTACCGGCAAGATAGAGATGGAGGAGGTGAGAAAGAGAGTCTGGGGAAAAAGGAGTATGAAACAGAAAAGTGAGGAGACCCCGTAGATTCGAAGGATAAAGTATGAAGATGAACTCTTCCTCCATGGACCGAGTCCATGTCCAAATGAGGGCCTAGAACTGCCTTGCCGACATAGTTTTATTTCAAGCCCAATTGTCTCCTGCTTCCATTGTCACCTCTAGCCGATGTCCTTTATAAAGAGTAGTTTGAGGAAAACCACTCAGTAGATAAATGTTGCCTATTCCTGCATTCCAAGTATGAGATGTTACTGTCTGGTAATTACGGTTCCTCTAGGAACATTTATTATGTCATCATTTTTCGGGAGAGGGGTGACAATTTGTGACGCTCAGACGGTTAAGGTTAGGGTTAATCTCATACAATTCGATTTCTATTAACTTGTACACTACCATACAACCGCGACTACATTTTCCGTGAAGGCTCTCTTCAATTCGTTGTATAACCATTGATAGTTGGTCTCACAACCATTCCGGGTTCTTTCCTCTGCATCTCATACAATCTCGATAGAAAGTTTTGAATATAGACTACAGTCTAGGTTGATTTTTTCTCAAAGTCCATCAATCTCGCCCATGTCGATGCTCTCCTCGAATAACCGCTCGGAAACTGCCAATTTTTGTTCGCTGCACCCACTCCCATCCCCTCCTCCACCCTCATAGATGTTTAACCCCTCTCACGGCGTATACATGCCTGGCCCACATACTTACGCGACGCACGAGCAATATTGGCCTGGTGTGAAGCCACAGGGCGCGTCAAACACGGGGGTCTTGCACATCAAAGGTCAGGGGGGCCGGCATGTTGCGTGCGCGGGCGTGCACATGTTGAGAGTGGGAGATGCACGTTGGCGGAGGGTGCACGTCGAGGGTGCAGGCAGGTTGTGCGGGTTGCAGGGGTGGGCGTACAGGTCAAGCATGGGTGGGGGTGCGTGCATGGTGAGGGCGGGGGGCCGTGCACGGCATGGGTGCAGGTGGGCGTGTTGCAGGGGTGGGCATGGGCGTTGAGGGCGCATGCACGCGCGTCTAGGGCAAGGCGGGTGGGGCATGCACGTCGAGGGGTCCAGGTACGGGCATGTGTTGAGGGTGTTGACGCATACATGCACACCCAGAATCGGGGCGCGTGCGCGCTCATCGAGGGTGTGCGTGTGGGTGTCGAAGGCGCAGGCGTGGGTGCATGCGTGGGTAGCACGTGGAGGGCACGGGTGGCAGGCAGGCGTGTGCATTGTGGGCGTGAGTCGTGCACGTGTAGAAGGCGAGGGGGGGCGTGTGTGTTGAGGGTGGGGACGCGGGCAGGCACATTGAGGGCACGGGCACGGGCTTGTGCTTGAGGGGCCGGGGTGCGTGGGAGAGGAGGCGTGCATTGAGGGAGGTGTGTCAGCGTCGAGAGCGGGGGGGAAGGGGTTGACAGGCGGGTGGCGGTGTGGACAAGTGGCGGCGAGGGCGGGTGGTGGCGTGGACCAGAGCATGACACGAGTTGATCCGTGGATATCCGCGGATTTTTTTGACAGGTACCTGTTGTCTCAGAATCAATACCTCAATCCTTACAGTGTATCCGCGGGTTGGATACCTGCGGGTGTGCCTGAAGGGTACCCAAACAGGTACCTACAGGTATAGCAACTCGTGTTATGCTCTAGTGTGTACAAGTGGCGGCGAGGGCGGGTGGCGGCGAGGGTGAGGAGGAGGGGCAAGGACAAGAGGGAAGAGGAGAGGGGACAGATGTACCTCAGGCGCGGCTTGTACGCTGGTGCTCCAAAAAGCGCCTTTGGATGCGGGGGAACGGCGTCAAGGGCAGCAACGGGGGTGGCAACGGGGGCAGTTGAAGCGCATTGTTGACACATTGAGAGAGCGGCGGCACGGGAGTGGCAGTGACGGCAGGGGAGGGGGACGAGGGGGCGAGCACTTTTGGGGCAGGTTGAAACATTGAGGCGAGGACGGAGCTTGGTATGACATTTTTTGGAGTCCATTCCTGAGAATGGACTCCAAAAAATGTCATACCACGTGCGGGCGAGGATGCCATCACGCAAGTGATGGCATCCTCACCCGCCTGTGGAAGACGGCAACGGGCGGGTGGCAGCGAGGGCGATGGCCCGTGGCCATGACCGTGCATTGAGGGTGAGTGCGGTGCATGTCGAGGGCAATGGCAATGGCAAGAGGCATAAGTAGAGGGGAGACAGGGGAAGGAGGGGGAAAGGGTGAGGGAGAAGAAGAGTGCCGAGATCATGACATATTTTCTGGTCGTGTTTTGAAATGTGACCCGAAAATACGTCATGATCTCACCAATCCACGTGTGCTCGCGAAGTGGCATGTCAGCAACTGCCGAGACGCAACACGGCATCCTCCTCCGCCTTTTCCTCCTCCTCCTGGACTTACAGGCCTGAGTCCTTGTCTCCTCGCTCCCCCTCCATCAACGCGCCCGCGCCCTCGATGCTCACGCGCTCTCAAGAGCTTAACACCCGCGTGTCTGCCACACATTCTGGTTATATATGCCTATAATACATGATCAGCCCCATATGCCTAACCTGTATGCTACACGCTGAGCCGCCGTCGGCCGTGCAATTTGACTCCAGTATAATCCACGCTCGCCCAACATCCTGTCCTATATATGCAATCGACAATCGGCCGTTAGGGAGGCCTACAGCACATAGGGCCCCACATAGGACTTTCCTCGATGTCCGGCCGTCCTCGTCCTACAAGATCACCCACTATAACCGGCCATTGCGTAGGTCTCCAGTAGACATGTACCCAGGCATGCCTGCCCCCAATATGCGGCCAACCTAGTGTGCCAATACATCCCAGGTCGAAAACTTCAACCACCAGGATATCCCCGGAATATATATGTACATTGCACACGAGACTTGCAATATATTTTGTTACCCATGGATCTAGGGGGATGGTTGTAACCGCACCCGATGGGTCTAACCTTCCAACCAAAATCCCCAGGGTCGGTAACCTCGCCTTTTTCAAAGCTGAAGAGGTGCAATGCTTTGCAAAGATTTTCAAGGAGGACAAGACGCAGTTGACGGTTGATGAAAAGAAGGAACACAAAATCATGCGGTTGCTGCTCAAAATCAAGAATGGGACCCCACCTGTGCCCAAGACAGCACTACGCCAGATCACAGATAAAGCCTGCGAGTTTCGAGCTAGGCCTTTATTCGACAAAATCCTTCCCTTGCTTATGGAGCAACCCATCGAGGACTAGGAACGGAATCTTCTTGTCAATGTCATCGACAGAGTCTTGTATACACTCGACGACCTCATCTGACTCTGCAGCTCCATTCTCTACACCAGGTCTCGCACCCGAGCTTCCTACCAAAATTCACACCTTGATTGTAAGTCGAAGTATCATTAAATTGGACTATATACCCACACAAGATCGACAGTACTCACTCCCCAGTCCCTGCCCTCGTTCTATCCGCCGCAAACCTCAACGCAAACCCCATCGAAAGCACCTCCTCCCTGATTCGACGTAAGGTTTCCACCTCCACCCTATACCCCCCGTCCAGCCGCTCCCATGCCTCAAAGTCCTTTGCGGTGGCGGCTCCCTCCGCCAGGACCATCATCACCAGTGCGGCCCGTCGAGGGTCAAGCAGCTGGGTTGAACGTTCTGGCAGATGCACGTTGTCGGGATCGGGGGCGAAATGCTTGACGAAATCCATCCAGGCCTTCAGGTCGTGTGTTTCTATGCCAGAGGGTAAGTGAGCGAACTCTGGGGGCCAACACACTGACTCACCTTCCGCCGGATAGTGTCTCTGAGCTAGCCCCGCAATGTAGGGCGGATTGTCCGGGGGGCACCGCCTCTGCTCACCCGCCTTCTGTGCCCACCCCATCCGCTCCCCTCTCGACGACACTTCCCCAAATTTGATGGGGTGGAAGACCGACACCAGCTTCGAGGACAGCTCCTCTGCCGTCAGCGCCCAGGAGATACGCTGTGGGTCGTCGATTCGGGGCTTCTTGCTGTCCAGTGCAGATGCAACAGGAGGTGCATTGGGGGATCCAGGACGCTTCTGGGGGTAGATGGGTGCTGAGGGCCCGGGTGATGGTCGAGGCGTAGGAGGCAGAGCTCTTTATGAGTATCAAAACCTGTGAGTACCTGTTCAGGTACCTGTCAGGCACATCCGTGGGTATTGGTATCCGCGGATACAAATATCCGTGGCCCAAATACCCGTGAGAGTACAGGTAGTGATTTCTTGACCACAGGTAACCCTTGCAGGTACCTGTGAAATACCTGTGAGCACTAAATAAGCTACTAAAATGGCATTTTAGCTCTTATAATAGGCTATTACCTCTCTAGATCTTGACAGTCACCTTATATATGCTATCTACATCCTTGGTTATCCTCTCTACAGTCATATTTCTGACCAATATTGTCGTTCTATGACTGAGATCTTGATGGTGAGAGGGTAACCTGTGAGTACCTGTTTGAGTACTCGCCAGGCATATCCGTGGGTAATTGTATCCGTGGCACAAATAGCCGTAAGAGTGCGAGTAGAGGACTTTGACACCACAGGTACCTGTCTGAAATATCCACAGATATCCATGGATATACTCGTGAAGAGCTTTGGTAGGAGGAGGATGGGATCTCGATTACTGTCCAGTAAATCTGTATGTTAGAGCCAAAATTATCAAGTGGAAGTGATTAGACGCACCGTCTTCAGCAGGGATCGCTTTCTGCTTCCCCTTCTTCCTCTGTCCCTTTGCATCCATCCATCCCTTCAGCCTCGATATCATTTTGATGTCTTCGCCGCCCCCATCGACTTGCGGGACGGACTTTGCTGACCCCACGGGTGCAACTTCGGAGGGCCCGGTGACGTTGGGGGCTGACGCCCTCAGGGTGTTCTTCAGCCGTCGTTACGGCTTTCGTATATGTCCCTGTAATGGTATAGCCACATGGTTAGTCGATGTAGTTGATATAACGTATCATGACATATCTTCCAGCGCTGGCACTGCCGGCAATTCCACAGCCGACAATCCCACCACCGACAACCCCACCACTCCAGCAGGTATACCGAGCCCAGCATCGCCCATTGCGGTGTCGAAATCTTCAATGTTGAACTCGAAATTGTCTTCTTCCATCGTCAATGCAAGGATACATGGGAGGAGAGCGAGGGGTAAGGAGGAAGAGATGCAGAGGAAGGAGACAATCTCCACGCCACCACTGGCATTGACGGGTATTCCGCAACGGACGATAACGTGCGGATAGGTGTGAAATAAGTGCTTAGATACGGATACCGGGCTGGACCTTTATGTCTTGGAAATAAGACATATCCAATCTGGGTAGCACCGTTATACGCGGAAAATAAATCATTTACACGGAACGGGCCGGGCCACGAAGATGGATCACAAACAACCCATTTCCACGCGGTAGGGACAGGTGCTAAAATGTGGATGAAATAATTACAATGAGATCGAGCTTCATCGGCGCGTGGATCGATCGCAAATAAGTCCTTTGAGACGTATGCCAGCGCCGTCGAGGGGGTGGCACAAAAGAACTCTTCGAGTGGCATGGTCAGGGTTCGGAGGAGGTCTCGCAAATATGTTCTTTGCAGCTCATGCCCACCGCCACGTGTAGATGCCGGAATCAAAATCTTTCAGATTCATTTGGCAGGCACCGACAAGCCTCCAGATAGATCTTATTCTAGATTCATACCCGGGCAGCCGATGATGTCACGCAGATGATTAATTTCCCTGACATAATCCGACCCCTGGCCATAGCCCGGAAATAATTTATTTGAAGGAGATCACCCCTCCCCCGCCCATGACTCTAAAACATATTATTTCCTGGACAAGCTCCCAGCACCAGCACCAGCACCAGCACCAGCACCAGCATAAGCGCCCCAGCGTCAGCGCCCCAGCGCCAGCGTCAGTACCCCAGCGTCAGCGTATCGGCGGCGCCGGCAGCGGTGGCAGAGACAGCGGCGGCGTCGCGGCAGCATCGGCGTCGGCGGCAGAGACAGCGGCGGCGGCGGCAGCAGCAGCGTCGGCGGCGGCGGCGGCGGCAGCGGCAGCGCAGGCGAGCACTAGCAGCAGTATCGACGAGAGACTCTGAAGATCAAAGTTAGAGTAGTAGGAAGATATACGAATTGACCGCGGGCTTACAGTCGTACGAGGAGGTCGGGGTCTTGCAGTACCGTCGCCTCCGCCGCGATCTAGTCGACGCGGTAGCGCAGAGAATGGGGGAGTCTATACGTGAAAGGTAAGCCCGTCTTCTCCGCATATTCGAAGAGCAGAAGAGAACCTTACCTTTTCCCATTGCAGCTTTCTCCAATTCAGGTCGCCCCGCCCCCCGCGTACGCGACGAACAACGTCCGCTCGTGCGCCGCACGTTGCAACGGTGCCCGTCGCGTTGGCTGGGGCGGCGGGACGACTATCGACCTTGTCACAGACTTGGGTAAACGTCTCCGTCACCGCAATGAACGATGAAGGCTCACCGCAACATATAGGACATCCCCGTGGCCGCGAAGACGCCCGGGGGCCTTGCCCGCCATTAAACATCCAACGTCGACCCCACGTTCAACAGGACAGACGGGATGGCGTGGCGCAGCCACGCCTGGAGCACGGAGTGACAGACGAAAAAACCTAGGGAGATACAGTCAGTACAATCCCCCCTCCGTCCAAAAAGAAAACTCACCGAGACGCAGGCAGTGCCCTCCGCGCTTCCCCGTTCGAACCGATGTGGCCTTTGAACGCGCTGGTCGCCGTTGTCGACGTTGCTACTAGGACATAGTGTCACATAGCGTCAAGGAGGTGCCCTTCCTGCATCGATGCCTTAGTACGACGTCGTAGGACCATTCACAGGGAAACTTGCCATGGCCGAATTTACAAACCGCCTGAGCGTGTGGACGAGCTCAGTGAGTACAGGCTGTGCGTCATATAGGGGTGGACTGCTCGTCGCAAGTGCCTTAAGTAGCTTCAATGGCCGTTAGTCCGGAACCGCTGCTGGTCGGGGCACGCGGCATAGTTGGTGAGCCGTCGAAGTTGCAAATAACATGGGATCGGCGAAGCCAACGAGAGACTTGACGCCGGAGCCCTTGTAGGGGCGCACCTGTAGAGCAATACCAGCGACACATTAAAGCATGAGCGAACGAGGGGATAGGGGCCTTATTGGAGTCGAGCAGGTTGAAGGAGCTCGAACGGAGCTCGATTCTGCAAAAACGTGGGCATACGGGCATGATGGTCGTGAGCGAGATTTGGCTGCGCTGGATGAGGACCACGGGTGGAAAGTAGCACGAGTTTGCCATTGCGGAGAAGACGTCTTGGAGAAATGGTAAGCCAACGTGAAGGGGGGTAGATTCATCAAAACCGATGCACCGATATTATTGTTAGTCATTCCAGAACCCCTCCTTCCCAAACGTCGCCCGAGAAGTAGCAGACACGACTGGCGCATGGGCAGAGTGAGGAAATCTGCGATCGTCAGCAAGATACACACGCACACTCACAAAGTGCTACTCACCATGCTACTCACCAAACGGCATGGCCACGGTCGTCGAAGCGATTCAAACCACATGATTGGTGGGATTCTAGCCGATTCTGTTGGGCTGGGATCGGCGGGTTGTGGTCAAACGAAGTCGGAGGACAATCGACTCTCGAGGAGGTCTCGGCTACATGAGGTCGGCTGTTGACTCCGACTGAACTGGCGCTTCTGTCATCACGTGATAAACGCGTCGATACATACTCAACTGCTATCAACTCACGCATAACACAGCTTCAAGCTTCAAATTGCAAGACAGAACACGTCGCTAGCAGGAACCTGGGGGGTCTGCGGGAGATACACATATCTTTCAATAAAAAAGGCCGGGGGATCACCGCTCGAGTTTATAATATTCCTATTTAATCCACAATGGCCGTTACTACTTGTCGGAGATCCTACGTGAGCAAGTACGACGATTGCAGACGAGTTTGAGAATGCATCCGCGGCCTCGAGTCGCGTGAATCGACAGCGTAAATTACGAAAGACGCCCATTACCGTTTTCGAATCGACGCCAACCTCGCTCCTTCCACATCCCATCCTAACTCTCTTCAACCTCGTATATCCTCAGCCGCACCACAGCAACCGTGAGTGGTCACAATTCGATCTCGGGCCCTCCACAGCTTCTGTACAGACCATAGCTCGCGACGGCGAAATGTCGAACAGGCACTTCAAGAAGATCGGATTCTTCGATCAACTCGACAAGGTGCATACGTCCTCCTCGCGATTGCAACTGTTTCAAATACACCCGAGTAGAGTTTCGACAACATCCTCCAAAATGCGGGACGCCCAAAGACGGGGACGGCGTGGCCGGTGGACACCAAACTTCAGGGCGAGATGGGGGTGCGTCTCGACTGGGCCAATATGGGCAAGGGTGCGACCTCCCGCGGGCTCGTTGTGCAGCCCAACAACAATGCGAAGTGCCCCGCGCTCCGCCACCTCGATTCCCACACGAAGTTGGATATCGTGCACGTCCCCGTCAAAGCTACCTTCACCGCCGAAGAAAGGGAGGCCGCGTGGATCCAATTCGTCAAGGACTTCAAAGAGCGTCGACATGCCTGAGCGCCCGCGCAAGGAGGATGAGCAGGAGCAAGGAGGATGGGCGGGAGCATGGGTGCGTGGGTGCGTGGGGAGAGTATCTTGTGTGTAGCTTGAATCATCGTGTATTGCCGTAGTTTCAGCTTTTTCCCAATTGACAAGCTCAACGAGCGCGTCGTCCGATCATCCGCCTTCATATCCACCCTACGATCCATCTAACGGTGCAATACTCCTCGAAGGTTGCGCACACGAGGGAGGCCGAACAGCATGGCGTCCTCACGTCCTCGCGGTGGTTGATGGTGAGTTTGTGTGCTCGGTGCAAGGGGGGGTCGTATTTCCATGAGCCTTTCTCGGTTGTCAACCAGGGCTGTAAATGGCACGCGCACGCGCCGCCATCCATCGCAGCCGCCGTATGGTTTCCCTTCTTTCGCGGTCCTGACTTGGGGCACGCAAAATAAGTGTTGCGTGCGCAGTGGCGTACGCCTGTGGAAGGTCAGGTAAGTTTTTTTTCCGTTTTTCTGCATGACGGAGCAAGATGCTTACCCATAAGTTTATACCAGGACATTTCGTGTCGCGTTCGTCGGTCACGCGAACGCGGCCGAATGTGTCGCCACGTGCGACGCACGGGCGGACATTGACGGTCGCGTATTACGGGCTGGACACGCGGAAAGAGAAGAACATGCGGAAAACCCGGTGCTCAACGTCGCCGAAACATGGGACATATTCACGGGTTTATAAAGCGCTACAACACAAGTAAGTAGACTTCGCGTGCAGAAATCGACAGAGAACGCACCATAGTGGGCAATTGAAAGAAGCCTGGGACGGAGCGTCCATCCCTATCCGAGGCCTCGATTTTTGGCCAACGAAACCGAGTCCGCGAGATGATGACCTCGTGCGTCGGACCGACCTGTCCACAGGCCAGCTACACAGCCTTCATGGCACAGAAAGGGCTTCTCTCCCGAGCGCGTCTCCCGGTGTCGCTTGAGGTCGTGCTAATGGTCAAACGACAGCGCGCACAGGTCGCACGCGTATGGCCATTTGCGGTGAAGCAGGATACTGGGTCTGTTGGTTTTCTGCGGAGGACAAGTAGGCCTGATGGGTCATGGACACTCGATGACAACACCGGAGATCCGTACCCCTGCGGGGAGTATGATCGGCTGTGCTCATGCCCGTGGAGGCGGCTGTTGTCGGAGACGTTCCGCCCATATGATATGGGCTAGGTTGGCTGGAGTCTGTGGAATGGCCTTGGATGGGTGGCGGTGGATACGTAGTGGCGCCGGAAGGCATGGTGTAGTCTGGGGGGGTTGTCCTGCACCGGGGTTGAGCTCGTGCTGTAGGGGCTGGCTGGGGATCGGAGGCGTGCTGTACGTAGCGGGAGGATAGGGAGTGACGGCGGCTGAATAACCCCGAGACTAACGCGTCCGACTCCACTATTCTGAGGAATACGGCCGATACTGCCTAGAAGCAGCAGGGTGGCGTGCGTTGGATACGGCGGTTAAATGAGATGGCGAGCGAAAAGTCGCGGGCGGTCAAGAGTTTGCGTTCTGACGACCCATGCGAACGTGCCCGTGCAAACGAGGACCTGGAGCGAACCGTCGACGAAAAGCTTCTTGACGAGACCACGATCTTCGCAGGTCATTCCAGCGTGGTGAATGCCGTGGCCAAATGGAAGGAGGTCCCGAAGACTGGATTCCTTGACGTTGCTGGCCTCCTCGTTCAAGGTCTCGCACAGCCGAGTCGGGACGTGTGCAAAGCTTGGAAATTTTGTGTTTGGATCTTGTTGAAGGTCTGGAGAGACTGGGCATATATGCTCTCGAACTCCTTGCTGTGGAGCGCCGAGAGAGGGAGAGGCTGAAGGTCCAAGAGTGGGGTGGGCAGAGGGAACTTTTCGGGAAGGATGAGATGCTTGAAGGAGATCGGGAGGCGGGTCTCCGCGTGGAGACAACGGTCGGAGATGACGGAGATGTAATAGTTCGGCGGCACGGGCTCGAACATGGGAACAGTCAGGGTGATATTGTGTTCATCTTCGGCGTAGCGTTGGCGCAGCACAAATGAGTCGCTAAAAAGTATAATCTCGCCATCGACGTCCTCCACGAGAATCAAAAAAGGTCTCCGCAAAGCCGTGGATCTTCTCGTCCCACCGGAAGTCGGCATGATAGTGAGGTCGATACGCAGGAGAGAGCGCGTGATCGGCTGGACCTGGGCCTGCAGCCTGTCGAAAAGATTAGTGCAGAGTAAGGTATATATTGCGAGGGTACATACGTGAGCTTGGGGAAATTATGCACTGGTCGGTGGACTAGACGTCCAGCGTTAGAGATTCCGAGAAGTTCACCGATTTCCGGAGGGTTCTACATCTGCGTGTCAGCAAGATTTTGACCGAGAGATAAGAAGAGTCACTTACGAGGTTGAAGTATCTGTACCATGGCTAAGATAAAAGACGACGATCAGCAACGCACGGTAAAGACCGACTGTTTACATACAAATTGTTTCCCCTCGGCCTTGCGAACGATTTCGGAGGGGACTCCTTTGAATTGCCGCAGAGGAGTCATAGATCCCCACCTACCAAGATGCATTAGACGTCAATACGAGAACACGATGCGGTAGACTTACATTCGCTTCTCGACCATCTTACACATGTCCAGTGCTGCCCGGGCAGGGACGGCCCAACCCCTCTTCAAGCAAATCTTGTAGACGGCGCGCAGGATTCTATCACGAGTATCAATATGACCTTTACGAGAGCGACATGAAAGAGATAATTACCGTCCAGCCGATTGCTGAACAAAGACCATGTCGGCAACCAGAGCGAAACCTGATCGAGAGGCTAAGTCATATTCTACATGGAAAGATATCAAGCTTACCTTCTAGCTTCAGCTGGGATATGTACGCCTGCAAGAGAACGTTAATCTTCGCCGTCTTGTCCTCTACGCCTTCCTTCACCGGGATTGGAACGCGCTCCAGCAACTTCCCCAACTCCAGCTTTTCCTGAAGATGGTGATCATCAGCTCGTTATCCACATGCATCCACCAACGAAACAGAAACTACTACTTACATCCTGACGAACGGGGACGAGAGCAAACTCGTTCGAGAGAGCGAAGACACGGAAAAGTTCAAGAGCTGTCATCGTCGGGCGGAGGTGCTGGTTGTAAGTGGCCATGGAGTTGTACGTCACGTAGTAGTGCGACGCGATTCGGCCCAGCTCCGTGCTTTGGAAACGGCCAGACGATCGCTCGTACTTGATTAGGTGGCATTTCTCCAATAGCGCCGCCGCCGAGTGGATGATGTCGGCGCGCTTCTGGTTCAGCCCGCCATCGTCCTCTTGGTAATCAACGCCGACACTATACAGGCCCGGAGATCTGAGCATGCGAACATACCTATCAAATGGCTCTTCAACGATCACCCAATAGAGCAAAGAAACGAAGGTCTTACAGGTAAGAGTACCCGAGCCATTGCACGGCCTCGTCGCGGTTGCGAATGGTTCCGAGGACAGTCTCCGTGTTGAGGTTGTCGGCGAGTTTCGAGACAAACTGGTATTCAATGGGCAGTTGCTGGTTCATCAGACTGAGGTAGTACTGGAGCTCCGAGTGGTTGGTGATGATGACACCTTCACCGTACGTATCATACTGGGGACGACCAGCACGACCGAGCATCTGGAGAACGTCCTGCGAGGACAGTTCCACCCAGCGGCCCTTCTTGGGGTTGTAGATTTGCGTGCCCTTGATGATGACCGTGTGCGCAGGTAGGTTGACGCCCCAGGCGAGCGTGGCCGTGCAAACGAGGACCTGGAGCGAACCGTCGGCGAAAAGCTCCTCGACGAGACCACGATCTTCGCGGGTCATTCCTGCGTGGTGGATGCCGTGGCCAAATGGAAGGAGGTCCCGAAGATTGGGGTCCTTGACGTTGCTGGCCTCCTCGTTCAAGATCTCGCGCACAGCCGAGTTGGGCTTGACGAACTTCTCCTTCTCGATGGCCATGTCGCGGATGAACTTGGCCGTCCTCGCGGTCTCCTTGCGGGGGTGGACAAACACGAGGGTCTGATTTTTCCCGGCCTGGTCGAGGACCTTCTCATAACATACTTCGTTCATGACTTGGTACTGCTTGATCGCCTTCTCCGTGACGCCGATGAACTGTTGCTGGAGGGCGTAGAGACGATAAGACGCGTCGAAGTAGAAGAGCCCTTGGACTCGTGGACGCGGAGGAAGGTAGCGACATCCTTGTAGTTCGGAAGAGTCGCGGAGAGTCCTACCAGGCGCACGTAATCGGAAGTTTGCTCCATGCGTCGGATGGTCCGGGAGACGAGATTGCCTCCAAGACGGGGTCGCGCTCGTCGTGAAGAAGGTGGATTTCGTCGATGATGAGGAGGCGAACAAGATTTGTGTAACTCGTGTCCGAGCTCTTGCGTGTGATGACGTCCCACTTTTCCCGGGTCGTCACGATGATTTGAGTTTCCGCGATCTGCTGCTTCGTCATTTGCGAGTCGCGGGTGAGCTCTCCAACCTTGATCCCGAACGGGTTCAACCGCGAGTTGAAGTTTCCAACCATCTTCTGGACCAGGACCTTCATAGGCGCGCCGCAGACGACCTTGAATGCGTCCAGGTCGAAGGTACCCGTCGCTTCGTCGCGGTACTTGGACATCTCGTTCAGGATCGTGAGCATAGCGACGTTCTTCTGGTCGTGCAGCGTCAGCAAGCGGTCGAGGTGCAGAAGAAAGAAACAAGCCACCTTTCCGGCACCAGTGGGAGCGCACAATAGAATCGGTTCGTCTGTACCAAACACCGTGGGATAAAGTTTGCTCTGGACACGGTCAAGAGTCTTGATGTCGGGGAATCCCTCGCCAATACAGGCAGGTCCGTGATGGGCACCAAGTCGCCAGCCGCAGTTTTGCTTCGGCGCTGGGACGTGGACCTCTTCGTAGCCCTTTTCCGCGTTCGACATGAGGTGGCCGCCCTGGCTGAACGCCATGCTCTCCAAGTCCACCACCTTCTTCGGCTGCACGACCGAGGCAGGCGCGATATTCGCCTTCTTTGGCACGTCCCCTTGAGCTTGCCCGTCCACGTCCATGGCGTCGTCCGCCCGGGTGGTCACCTGCCGGTCCCCGGCGAGCTCACGCAGGATCCACCCAGGGCCTTTTTCGCGCATGGCGACCTCGACGTTGACTCGTTCGTCCGCATCGCTTCGCGCGAGCTTCGTACACCATTACGTTGAAGCCTTGATATTCGAAAAGCTCCATCAGCTGGTTCTCGCGGTCACGCAGACTGGACTCGGACCCGAGAATGGAAAGAACAGCGGACACCCTGTCCGCGGCCGTGACGGGGTCGGGGTAGACTTCGGAGACCTGGCGTTGGACCCAAAAGCCGTCGATGGAATGGGGAGAAACCATGTCTTTGTCCGCCTTGGACTTGCCCTGCGCCGCGCATGATGAGCCGCCACCAATGACAAGTTTTTCACCCTCCTCTCCTTCCACAGCAGGGCCGCCCTCCTCGTCTCCGCCACCCTCGCCCTCCTCGTCGAAGACAACCGCCACGCCCATCTCCTCATCGGTCTCGGCATCCTTCCTCTCCCAATCCGGGTCCGCCATCTCTTCGTCCTTGGCGCCGTAGTCGGTGGTTTTTTTTGGAGAGGTTGAGAAGCTGGGAAATGACCTTGTTCGAGATGGGCCCGGACCTCCTCGATCTCCTTCTTTTTGTCGAAGTCTTTCATCGATTCGTTCTTGAGCGTTTCGAGAACGGCGTCGGCGGCGCTACGCACGATATCCTGGGCCTGGTCTCCAAGGGCTTGGTGGACGGAGGAGAGAATGAGTTCGTGGACCTCGCGGGTCTCGGCGGTGCGGGGACGATATGTAAGGCCTTTGACGTCTTGTGTCGCCTCGATAATGTCTGTAAATCCAAAGCCTGCCGCTTCCTGCCTCCGCTTCGCAATCTGCTTTTCAGTGGGGTCCTGTCCGTTTGCAGCCCTTTTCTTCTTCTTCCCCAGATCCTTCCGTTTTACGTGCGGGCCAAGGAGGTGGGCGCGCCATCTGGCTCCTTGTCTCGTCGTGGTAAAGCCGAATGCTCAGCGGTCAAGCCGACACAGCTGTATCCAGACAAATCGGGCTTCCCTGGTCGTCCAGACATGGCGAGAGAGAGGAGAAAGGAGGAAAGGCGGATAGGGAGGATGGATGGGAGTCGCGCTGCGCGTTCGACGCTGAGTTCACAGACCTCGCGGGTCTCAGCGGTGCGGGGATGGTATGTGAGGCTTTCAGCGCCCTGTGTCGCCTCGATGATGTCTGTAAATCAACCCCACCGCTTCCCGTCTTCGCGTCCCAGGTTGTTTTTCGGTAGGGTCCTGTCCATCTGCTGCCCTTTCTCCTTCTTCGCGTCCTTCGGTACCACGTGCGAGCCTATCCCATTCGTGTTTGGAAGGGGTGGGTTTGCTTTTTGTCGAACATCCGGAGGAACTGAGTGGATATGCGCTCGAGCTCCTTGCTATGGATCGCCGGGAGAAGGAGAGGCTGGAGGTCCAGAGGAGAGATGGGCACAGGATGTGCTCGCAGGAAACGGAAAATCGAGTCTCCGAGGTCAAGGATAAAGTAGATTTGGTGGCTCGGCGTATGGGTTTGAAGATGAGAGCGATAGGGGTAGTCCGACGCTGGGGATGATGAGAAGCCTCAAGTGCTGGGCATTCTGTGATTGTGCGAGGGGCTGTTGTTTGAGGAATCTGCCCGAGGTCGAGGGATCCATACCACGGCCAGGACGAATCACGATAAGCCATGCGCGACGACGAGTCGAGAGATGATTCACATACAGAATGTTTTGATCGTTGTACAATGGCGTTTTGAAGGCGGTGGAGACGGAGGCTCGCAGATATTCACCGTGAAGGAACGCCCTAGAGTCAAGTGTCGGTTTAGCGATGGTTCGATCTGGAAAATTCGTGTATGCTCACCTTTGCCATGCAAACGTCCTTCCACGGGCATGGAGTTTGGACTTGTAGATGGAGGTGGAGGTAGAGGCCTAGCCAGCGAGAATGATTTCGACACTGTTGTCGAGGAATAATGCGACGCACTGTCACGAATCGAGAGCACCTGGGTCGGCTATGGTGTCGCGCTGTTGTCCGGAAAAGACCGATACTTGTCCTCCGCACTCGTGACATTCTATTTGATCCTATTGAGGAAATGGTAGAGACGAGGTGACGTCCATTAGAGTCGAAAACAGGATCCAAAAGGTCGTAGGAACATGAGAAACCGTCGTGCAGCCGTGGTGCCAATGGTGGTCTGTGTGAGACATTGACAAGCCTCATCAGAGGGCCTGTGAGACCCGGGGAGGCGCGCCCCGCTCTGATACGGTAGTAAGTACTACCAGGCCCCCCCCTAATGCCCATAACGGTCGTATCGGGATGCTGACGGGACTGGTCGAAATCTTAGCCTTATCTTTGATTTTCGTGCGGACGGAAGGGCCAAAATTTGGGCCAATGTTCGATCCAAAGTCCGTACGGATGGGGTCCATCTGACACGAGGTCCGATCCGCATGCGGACGGACACTTGGGACGGGACGACATGCACTTGGTGAAGACCTCCAGTATCTCGACCGCCCGCGATGACGGTAAGCGCCAACGAGCTCTCTGCGACAGGAAGGGGTGCTATTTTCTTGGTGGTGTCGCGATGTGCGAGCATACGCACGGGTTGACGTCGTTGAGGGTTGTAGTTCGCGATCGAAAGTCTCCCTCCGGGCTCGAAACGCTACCGCAATACATTGGGTACAGGGTGTCATGTACAAGTTATAAACTAGGGATTACGGTGATCTATGCATCCAACATGTGAAGCTCTACGTAGCTCTGATTTTAAAGCGGCGCTGGCGTAGTAATCCAAATAATGCGGGCAGAAGGAGGTGGTATCCGCCAATGCTGACAGACAAAGGTCCATTCTATCTTGTATCCTGAATGCGGACGGGATCGGCCAAAAAATGGAGGTCATATCCATATCGCTGACGGAAACGAGCAAAATGTGTGCTGACGGAAGTGCCAAAAGTTCAGCATTTTCGGATACAACCGTTATGGGCATTAGGGGGGGGCCTGTACTACCTGCTTGTCTCGTCAGTACGTCCGTATTAGAGCTGGTTACGACTCTAGCGCCCCGCGTCGCTCTGTCCACTCTCCGAACACTGGGACTCCTGGGAGCGATAGTGTGCATCAAGTCAAAGAACAGATTCAAATCTCATTGTCATCGCGTATTTCGAGTACACACTCACGATGGACCACTGGATGCTTTCTCGCGGCAACGACGAGCCAGGCGATGGAACAGGAAAAACATCGAGTTTATGAGCTGCCATGACAAGACTGCATATAGCCCTTCTCGCATTCTACGTCAAATACTCGGTTCTCCTTCCCCCACCCCGCCTCCCACCCTTTATGGCCCTTCTCCTTGATACAAAAGTCAGGACCTCGTATTCACCACCGGCTGCCGAGCTTCCTTGGGTTAATCGCTCTAATGGTGACGATGACGGGAAGGTTATTTTGGCAGAAAAAATGGAACATACCTCAAAGACTGAACCAACCAAACTGGCCAATTTACGGATGACCGTGACCGGGAACAACAATACCTTCCTTGTCATAGGTGTCGTCGCACGTCCTGCATTGATAGGGTGCTGATCGGAGGCCCTGGTACATTGCTGGTCACTGATTGCGTTCAAGATGTGGTCACAGGTTATCTTGATAACTTGTACTAGCTCTTGTACACTTGCACCTGCGATGTCGAGACAGCATTACTAAGGTGAGGATTCGCGAGAACGTACATATTTACCTTTGACAATCTCATTCGTATCCTCTGGAGTTACATTCTTGGCTCGGAGGCGGGAATCGAGTCGTTCCACGATTCTTTCTATCCGCCTCACACGAGTGGCAGTATCGTCAAAAGGAGTCCCAGAACCGGTGCTGTTTGTTGAAAAAAGCTGATACAGACGTTCGCACGCGTCCGTTAAACCTTTGATATCTGCATGATAATTGGTTAGTACACGTCTGCAAGTGGCCCCTCCTTTGCACATATACCCACCCTGTACGAGATTCTTTGGGATATCAAGCTGGTTATTCGTGTAAGAGCTTGGCCTCAACTGAAAACAGTATGGTTCAGCTGAAGTATTGGTCCACAACGGATGAACATACCGAGATACCACTCCTAGGATGATCGGGATACTCCACATGCTGAGACGCGGTACGTCCCTCCTGTGGTTGTGTCTAAACTAGCTCAGACTTGCACATCAATTATGATGCATAAAACAAACCTGATTCATTGGATGCAGCACATGATCGACAGCCAGGCCGTCGGCAATCGCGGGATGTTGCCCAAATTGTTCTCGTGGGGTAGGTCGACTCCTTCCTTGATCAACAGAATCATGCTGGCTTTCTCGTCGATCAGATATGTAAGCACCGTGGTACGGAGAGAAACGGCGGCCTGTAGGAACCCTGCGGTTTTCGCGAGAGGATGGGTTGAACTCAGATTCTCGGTTTGCTAGCTGTACCCTCGGAGAAGATATCTCTTTGTCTCCGTGTTCTTGAAGCTGCAGTGATTTACCTCTAGCTCGAGGCACGCCGTGCTCCTGTTGCGCTGGGCCTTCGAATGCATCTTGAGGCGATTGGGGTGGCGGCATTTGATGCTGCGAATCAAATTGTCAGATCAGCAGCTGTCACCTCGCAATGAACATGGATTACTTCGTTGAATCGAGAACGCCCCGCAGAGCCAACAGTATAGGGAGTTGACGCCTCGGGAGTATGCCTACGTGCATCGCGGGATGCACGCGACAGGTCTTGCCCATGATCGGTGCGTTGTTCTGGATGGTGGGCAAGAGCACGCTGAGATGAGGGGATCCCATGACTAGGTGGGGGGTCGAACGGCATCTGTAGAGGCTGACCAAATATGACCGAAGCTCCCTCGTGTAACTTGAACAAGACTTACTGCAATGTCTGCATTTGTATTCGCACCGTGCATCGTTGAACTGGGGTTCGGCATGACCTTCAATTCGGAGGCACACTAGATCAGACGGAGATCACTAAAGGCAGATGCGATCCTACGTAAAATGATGATGGTCCACGGTGCGGGACAGCGCTTGACCGTGGGGTATTGCTCCCCATGTCTCGGAATGGATTGGTAGCGGGCTGCAAATTAGCCCTATGAGAGCTTGATCACGACCGGAGGAGCTAGATAGACCGCGTACAAGCTGCGTCGGGCGCCACGCTCCGTTATCCGGAAAAGGCATAGGTCTTTCATCCTGATACATCCACACAATGAGACGAATTACACTCTGTCGTCGCTGGGCTCACCTGGATCTCACCGTAGTGTGGGTATTGCCCTTGGTTCATATTATGTAGATCACCTTCCTAGACGGAGATAAGAAGGTGTCTTGGTCCTCAGGTATAGGATCGACGTACTTGAATGATGGAGTTCATCGCCTGGGCTCGTTGATCACGGTTATTATTGGTGGAGAAATAGTCGCCGGAATCCTGCAGCCTGTTAGATCCACGTATTAAGGAAATGGATTAGGTCATACAAAGGCTAATGGCTCCGGTTTCACCAAAGGGGCGTTCTTGTGGGGAGAAGAATCGTTCGCTGGAGCAGACTTGCCATCCTCGGTCGGTCCTCTGAATGGGTTGTTGGAAAACTGTAGACGAGATTGTTTAGACGGGATATGCTATTGTATCAGCATGCGTACTGGTTGTCCCGGATGTATAACTATGTCGACCTTGTTCACATCGTTACTCTGCATTGGGTTCATCGGGTCCACGGATGCTCTCGCCGAATGATCAGAATAGAACAGTTTTGAATCTTCTTCATGTCCGTAAGCGGAAGAGCGGTCTGTATCGTGGTACTGTTATAACAACACTATCAGGAATCCTGTCTTAGATATGCGTGCTCCCTACTGGCACGTACTAAAGTGGCATTGTCCTTGGGGTAGTAGTTGGGACGCTCCATACGAGGTGAGCCATAGACACGCCCATGAGCAGGTGAAAGACGTGGAAGGTGAACCTGGTGAGGATCCTGTGCGGAGGTTCTATGTAAGTCAATGTTCGAGGGTGCGTATTTGCTGTGAGCAGCAGCGACACACCGGATGAAAGTAGCGACCCGGCAGCCCGTGCTGGCTGGATGGTTGAACACCATCATCACGGTGGGCACCAGGGACATTGTTCGACGGGAGTGTTTTCGAGTCACGGTGCGAGGGGGGTGTCAAGGACGATAAGTTTGGAGCGCCATTGGCTGTTATTCCATGCGCGGTAAGCTGAAACACAGTGCGTCAGCTAGGCAGGCGACATCGACCTTCGAGAGATTCCCAACATGCTCAGACATTCTTGCCTTCCCAGAAATGCGATAGTTGATGTAGGGGATGCAATGGATGAAGCTGGCCTGACCTTGGCTGCGTAATCGAAAGCACAAAGGACGGTATGCCTCAAGGCATTAACGGGTCGTGGTCCGGCTGGACCGTACGGCGACATAGGCGACCCTTCATTAGTGCAGCCGTTACATTTGATATGTCGTAGAGATTTTGACAATGCTTGCCAAGGAATTTAGGAAAGAAATGACGAGCCGAGGTCAAAACCGGGGCTCCTGGTCAAGACAGTCACCGCGTTCAAGGCCCAGCAGTGCGGAAGTTGAGTTGCTGGGTGTTGCTGGAGAGCCGACCCTGATGGAGCCAGCTATTCCGCTTCCGGAGTTAGTTAGAATAGTCCTGTGCTGTGGATTGGCACGACTGTAGAATACCTTGAAATTCCGGGTTGGAAAAGGCCCGTATCGCTGGGTAGATGGCGTCCGTGTTCTGCTGTGTCGGCCGGGGTTGCCCCGGATCGCTCGGTGTAGGCCCGGCCGTCTAGCCATTGAAAATCGAATGCGGATTCATGCTTCCCACCGGTTCTGGTTGGAATAAATCACATTAAATTGACTATTATTAAATATCCCTCAATATTGCTCTCCTCTACGCGGTCGCCTCCCGTTACCACCATGCCACCCAGCCAGAACCCCAACCCTCCTGGGAATGCCGATGCTACCTTGGCCAGCTTGTGGCCATTGCTGAACGAAGAACAACGCAGTTTAGCCATGCAAAGTGCGCATATAGCCATGTACGGAGCAGACGCACCTCAAGGAAATCCATACCCACCTGAGCGCCCGCTCGGCCATGGTGCTCCAGACAATGATGCAGATGAAGATGAAGATGATCGGGGGCGCCGGTGTCGATATGACAGGCATGGGGGTACTAGTACTAAGAGAAACAGTCGTCAGAATCGGCTCTCTCGGCGAGAGCATTCACACTCACCTGTGCGGAAGCAACGTCGTACCCGGAGACCATCTAAATCACTTTCTCCAACCCCTTCTTGCATGCCTTCCGCCTCCCCAGGTCCTTATTCTTCGTCATATCGACGTGCGCGCTCCGACTCTGGTGAACCCCCTACTCTGCACTCCGAGGTCCAGACTAGATCACGTTCTCGCCGTCCGGGTGCCACGCATACATCCCACTCGGCATCCAGTCCTGTGCAACTTGTGCCCCCCACGTGCAGCTCGAGCCATTCCCAACACGGAACTGTCCATGAGCGTAGAGGTCAGCAAGATGATGGAAGGCAGAATCAGTGGCGTACCATGCGTTCATGCAGCCCATGTCGACCCAACGAAGGTCTCGCAACTTTGCGCCGTACTGGATCTGGTCGCGATCGGGCTGCAAGTGAGAAGAAGAAGATTATGAGGAGAAAAGAGGACACCGCTACACATGACCATCAACGGCAAGTTGTCGACGTGTCTCATCGCAGAGAGCCATTGGTAGACATCGCACGCATATCGAAAAAGCAGCTCACCACAAGCCAGAGGTGGGCGCGGTTGGACATCCAAGTACGTCAATCTCTCTTCTCACATATAAACACGGCCGCTGATGCACAGATTAGGCACATGTGCAGATAGAGTTTCGAGCACTCACCGGGGTAGCGGTAAACAAGATTTGGCCTGTCTGGGAGCACACCATGGCGCCGCGGAAGAACCCTGAGAATACTGAAGAAGTATACTACACGCCAAATTTTGAGATGGGCCTTCTCGCGAAGGAGAACCGGGAGTTATTGCAGCGAGTAGGAGATGTTGTGATGCAGAATCTGAAGGTGCGTGTGGATAAGTATCATACAACCAGCCATATCATTGAAACTCACCCGATGCATAGCTTGATGACAAGATGGGGAGACCGTCTTGGGCTGCCGATATGTCGTTCCGTGTAGATCACGCGATGATCGTAACCTTTGCAAAGACGACATTTGAAGGCTACAAACGGGAGTTCAAATCGCAGCGGGATGTGACCCGCCACCAGCAGACCTTGTTAGGTGCTCAAAACACACAACGTGGACAGAGACGTACCTTGGTCAGATGATCTGCTTTGGTGCCCCGAGGCCATGCTGATGCTTCCCCTTACAGAAAGCGAAGCATCGTTTGCTAGCTGTCCCCGCCTACCTCAAGATCTATGGAGGACCCGATCCTACGCCATTTGTCACACCAGACACGATGTCCGATGAAGCATCCTGTGCTGAAGGCTATACCCCGGAAAATGAACCTGAGTTAGCGATGTGGAAGATCGACATGGCGAGACTCACCTTCAGCACCCTGCAAACTCCAGACGCGATCGAGAAGCTGAAGATGTTTGAGATAATAAGGCCGAACTGGCGGTCAGAGCTGGTGAGTATCTCTTCCTTGATATTCGCCGATACTGAGAATGAGAAAAGGTCAAAGCTGCCCTGCATAGATTAGCAAGGCTTCACTGGGACAGCCTCACAGCGAGAGACAAAAGGGAGTATGCTCACCGAGTTTCAACTTCTGGCCGCGCAAGCGATCATCCCCCAATCCGAGCGCCATTTGATGCCGCAATAGACCTGGAGTGGTATGAGCAGTATAAGGATAGTGAGGAATATGCAACTATTTTACAGGACTACTTCGCGTACGGGAACCCAGACGGTTGGGAGGAGACAGTAGAGGACGATGTGATAGTTGGACCGGATATCGGAGGAGAACCGTCGTAACCAGCTGGTGGCGCTTTTCCATGACTCGGTCCTGTTATAGCGAGGAGTCGTCACGTCGGCCTCACACCTATCCCTGTACACTGGTCATTTTAGCCATGCTCCCGAGAAGTGAGAGCTTACGTACTACGGGAACACCCATAAACATAGAATGCTGCCCATGGTATATTCGTCAGTGAGACTCGTGGGATGTTGGAGCACGTACCCTCTCGAGTGCGCTGGTTATCCACATAGGAGGACTTGTGACTCGAATAGTACTCCGCGCGGCTGGGCTCCGAATCAACGACATAGGTATAACGGAGGGAGGGCCGTCCAAGTCGATGGCACCATCTTCGAGATACTTGCCATACACCCAGAATTTCACCTGTAGTTCGGGACTGTAACACACGATAAGAACGGACGCCGATCGAGACTGTCGATTGACTTACAAGTCGGCCCACGGGTTGTTGGCAATCGGCACCGACAACGCGGGTACCAACCAGTTCATCTCGGCGTACATGGTTGATTGTTCAGGAAGTCCAGCTTGTGCGTGCTGAAATAGCCGTAGAACTTCTCCTGTGTACTCGTGCCCATTGATGACAGCTTTGACAATTGAAGAGCTTGCGCGGTGAGTTTTCGCTTGAGATTCTGCAACAGACGTTATCCGCCGGCTATCGAGAATGACATAACGGGAAAATTGCGCGCGTGTCGTGAGAAACGGTGCCGCGCGTGGCTTGAGGCGTTCCGCTGGCCAATACACCCGCTTCGATGGGTCGTTGTACATGCAATAGAGGGCAAGTTGTGCGCGCGGTGAGAGCATTTCCGGTGCTCGAACTGGTGGCCCTGGCAGCACAGCAAGTGCAGACAAGACTACCGTTTTGTGTCAGCCAACCTGCCAAGGTTTAAAATAAAAAAGAAGGCGTACAGTCTTGGACTACCCCAGGGTCACGAGCTAGGTCTTGTACTGTACCTCGCACTTCAACATCGGAGGTCGTTCCAAGAAGGTGTTCTGCTACTACCTTTGATGTTGTATCATCCGAGTTGTTCAAGGCCACCACCTGGGAAGACAGTCATCAAGAGTAAGCAACGAGAAGGTGAAAAAAATGAACCAGGTCCTTCAGCCGGACCTCTCGCGACATCGATCGCATCATCGTGATTTCCATTTGACCACCACTCCAGTTGTTCAGGTTGAAGCCCTTCAATATTTTGTTGAGACGTTCCGTGAGGAACGCCCAAAACCCCGGGACAGGTCCATAGTCGCGTATCTGATCTCCGATGTGGCCTGCAAAATGATGATTCAGCTTCATGGAGTCGGTCGTGTGGATCTGGGAAACAATGAACCAATGAACGGAAGTAGACGGCATTAAGTACATACCTTCTTGTAGAGTAACAGGTACTCGGTGAGTAACTCCTCACCGCGCTTGATTGTTGCGTCGGTTTGAGAGTATGCGAGGAGGACTTTGATGGCGGTGGCTAATAAAAGGGTTAGACGTGTTTCGTCAGGATGTATCCGAGGTGACGGCGGCTTTAAGGAATCAATGAGCGGCCCCGATTTCTTGCCCTTTTTCTTCTTCGTTGTCTTGATCGTGCCCGTGGATGGTATGGGTGCAGGTCCGGGTCCGGTGTCGCTCCCAACAGCTAGCGGTGCTTGGTCGCCTACAACCGTGGCCACCACTTGGGTTGCATCCAACTTTTCTCTTGCGCGAACATAATCGGTGGTTGCAGTAGGTAGGAATTTGTTCCACACGAATGGCAGCTTCAGTTATATGAGTTTGGTAGCGGTGCGAGCACGATGAGATACTGACCAGCATGGCGACCGGTGTCGTGATCAACATTTTGTATTCATCTGCACCGAGTGACCCCCCCGCTGGTTCGCCAACTCGAAGCGGTAGCCGACCGAGCCATGCAGGTACTTCGAGCTGGAAATGTGTTGGTTAAACGGAGATGATATGTATTGACAGAGATGACTCACCGAGTCGAGAAACTCGTGGACCATCGCGAGCTCCCGTTTCGTGTCAGTGGCGGTCGTGGCACGGAGTGAACCACCTAATATCCAGCACGAGTACAACTGGTTTTTCACCACACCTGTTGAACAATGTTTAGAGACATAATCAAATATGTAGAAGGACAAACGTACCGAGAAGAAGATTGTGCATGGGATCTACCACAGTCATCCGGACAGGATCGAAGTAGCGAAGGCGCGCAAACTCCGTCCAGCGGACACCGTGCTCGTCGAAATACTTCTTGCGTGCAGCCTTGCCGTCTAGATCCCGCCATGCTTGAGCATGATCCCTATGTGATTGTCCATCGTGTTGCGGATGCGCTGGGATGTACCATCAATGATATGAATAAATGAGACAGAGCGGTATAGAAAGTTTACCTCCTCGGAGGGCGTCGTCGGTGTACAACTCGTCACGAGTTACCTTGCACTTCGTGCAAGGAGCCTTGTCGTGCCGGTGGTCCGCAAACCCTCCCATCTTACACATGGCAGGGTGATCACATACGATCCCGAGGAGAACGAACCGTACTAATATCCCTGCAGCACGATCAGATCTTCACCGCGTCGCATAATATGAAGAAACTTACCTGCTGGATGGAGGGGAGTGCGGACAACGATTCCGTGGTCGTAAAGTCTGATAAGCTCGTCGATTATTAGGACAAGATACTCTTGAAGTTGCTCCGCCGTTGGCTCTGAAGGACCGGGGGTCATCATGTTGACGAGGAGGTTCTTCGGATCGTATCTGCGGGCAGTGGTTACTCAGAATCAGGTTAACACACTGCTGTATTTGAAATGTACCGGATACCGGGGCTTAGGTTGGATATACAGAACGAGAATACGCCGCTTGAATGCGATGGCGCATATGGGCTTGTTGCCGTTGAGAACCTGAAAAAATGGCTGGTTAGGAGGCTGAAGGGATACGTGATCGGAAAGTTACCAGTCAAGCGCTATCGTGCCACCGATTCGAATCTCCTGTGTGTTATCCGCGCGAAAGAACTTCTGGCCGTCCGGCCCTGGCATGTCCTTCCAGACTGCCCCGTCCATGATATCATTATACACGCCATCCCTTCGCCCCCGAGTCTTCCATATTCCAACTTCTTCTTCCATTCCTGGTCGCGACAATACTTCTGCGAGCATTGAGCTGAGACTTTGATATGGTACAGCGAGCTTTGGAGTGGGAGTGGGAGGGGATTGGCCTGTGAGGTTCTGGAACCACGTTGAGGACCGCGCATTGAATAGCGGCTCCGAGCAGCCCGCACAGGTCGAACCACTCGTGATCACCGAGACGTGCAGCCGGTGACATCTAGAACACGCTATAAGGGTGTCAAAACGGTCACCGAGATCTAAAAGTTTGAAAGCAGTCGTCAATGTGATGGGCGTGGGGTCATCGTTAGGGATAAGTGCAAGAGCAACAAAAATGGTACGCAAGGTGAAAAGGAGAACCGCACAGCCTCGGAAAGGGAGGTGATATTCAGTATGTAGGAAGGCAGTAACAATAAGTAATATTCGTATGAACCACTTATCATGTGAGGTTGAAAGAACGTAAGATGCAGGTAATGGTGGCTCAATGATAGGGGGAGCAATGATAGGAACAACGACGGTAGGAGGGGGGAGTTCGGCGCGAAGGTTAGCAATATCAAGGTCTGTATCCGTATCTGTATCGTCACCAAACATATCGAGTGGGGAGAAATCTCGCCGTGCAAAAAGCGTTCGGGCCTCGTCTTGGTCGTCTGGGTCGTCGTACAGGCCAAGTCGCGTCGGTGTATGTTCTCGTACGGTCGGAATGCGATCTCGCTCGTCGGGCAGAGCATCAGCAGGTTCGTCGAAAGTATGACCCCCTCCTGTTTGGTCAATGTCCTGGAGCACATGTTAGCTGTCATAGAACAGCGCGAATGAAGTTCAACGCACCATTTCATCCCCTCTCCGCACCTTTTTCCGAGCTCTGTCATCGCTCGGTCGTCGTACCCGCATGCGGGGAGCATGGCCAGATGATTGGCCTGCGGGTTCCAAGTGTGGCCTGTTGTGTGATATCCGGATATCCTGAGAATGTTGGAGATCTTCTTCACGGTGTCGGTCAGCCTCCCATTGAGGTATCCTGCAGCCATTGGGGTCCGATGAGATGCAGGGGCCGCACCGGCATTGAACAAGCGTGTTTCGACCACGACCAGATGCTGGTCTCTCGCGAGTTGAAGCCATGGTTGTGGAAGTGGGAAAACGTTGGGCGGGATGAGAGCGACGAAACGGCAGAGATGTAGTAGGAGGGAAAGTGTCGTTACGAGTCGTACGACGGAGGGCAAAAAACTGATTTGGTACAAGTGCGAAGCGCGCGCTACACAAGGATACTCGACGTCTGAACCCATACATACACGTGCACGGAACACCCGAGAACAACACCCGTAGATAGCTAGCATCACGTAGCGTTACGGTCGATGACACGCTGGCTACACGGGGAGCCCGAATAGCTCTGAATATCCTACCAACTCCGGAGCCGTCTACTTAGGCCTTGAACGCGGTGAGTGGAGTCCCTTTTCGGCGTCTGGCACGATCCTTGTCCCGCATCTATATTACATGAAAGTGATTCTATCGTTGTTGTACCTTTGGCGACCTCAAAAGCCACCGAAATCCGAAATATCTAATCCTGCCGCATCATTACACACTTCTAGGTGCACTGCACTAAACCCTCGAGCGAAGCCTCCTGCGTCCCAAAGTCCCTTCAATGGCTAGTCCGGATCGAAGGGATAATTTTCCTCCTTGATCCGCAATGCGCGGCTCTGCGAAGGCCGTAGGGAGTTCATCCAGACCACGTCGATACAGTTTTGAGGTAGGAGTTTCGGCGGCATGGTGGTCGTATCAACCCGGTCGCTGGGACAGCGATGAAAAGCGGTGAAGCCCGAGGCTGTCTGGATGGCCGCTCGCTTTGTCTTTGCCATGTCGTCGTCGATGGCGTGATGGAACGCCGCGGCATGCCAGCTGCGCCACGCAGGGG
Organism: Amylostereum areolatum; assembly: GCA_012932865.1. Taxonomy (NCBI): domain Eukaryota; kingdom Fungi; phylum Basidiomycota; class Agaricomycetes; order Russulales; family Stereaceae; genus Amylostereum; species Amylostereum areolatum. The sequence goes on from SAXG01000083.1 coordinate 60,844, forward strand.
ATATCAGCTTCAAACGCTTGTCGGCACCTTCCTCGGTTTCTGAATCAGTTTCTTCCGAGCTAACACTGCCGATACCCATGTGCTTGTATATGGCATGATGTCGCCGGAGGCGTGGTGTGGCGAGGATGTGTGATTCACGAGCTTTATATTTCTGAAGGGGTTGACGGTTAGATGATGAGAAAAGGAGATAAATAGTCTGTAGGCACCTTGTATTTTCTGGTTCGCCGTCTAGCGGTCGCTTTTTGTAAGATAATCTGAGAGGTCTCTGTAGGGTCCTTGAGGCCTCTATAGACGCGGTTAACATACTCGAGGTGCCGAAAGAGAGTAAATTCAACGTAATCCAACTCGAGGAATTGTCTGGGGAAAATAGGTGGTTGGTACCATCCATCCCGTAGAACACGGAGTTGAAAATCTTGAGCGAAGACGTAGATGGACTCCGCGTTGAATGCTGAATCCCTTTCTTGCTCGAAGTTATAGCGATAGCCATCCGCTGACAGGAAGTTCCGATTACTAGGAGACATGTAATGGTCCTCGATCTCGTCGTTCGTTACTTTGGGGACGCTAAGGAGCTGGTGTAGGCCCTCTATCCGAAGGAGCTTTACAAAGTGTTCGGCAATCGTGCGCTAGGAATCCGGATGTGAGATACAATTGAGACGTGCATATTCAAGTGACTCTTACGATAAATTTTCCGTGAAGTGGATGATTTGAGTGGGGATCAAGTCGAACGAAGGTCTCCCGGAAACGTCCGGCCCTAAGAAGTGGCTTTTCGGCGCACGCCTCGGCCAGGATGTCACCCATCATATCGCCTTGTCGAGAGTGGCCGAGATGGGTATTGGGAAGCGGCGAAAAAGTGCTCGGGGTCGTCGACTCTATGGAACTGTGCAGTATCCGGTCGCATAAAGTCTCGGTATTACGAAGGAAGATACTGAGCAGAGAGGTCATATCCGAGCCACTCATACCGGCACTTTGTTCACAGTAGCTTGAGATACGCCGCCCGCCATTCGTAGAGGAGGTGGCACTCTCGAGCTCAAGATGGTACTTAACCTAGAGTGGCCGATCGTTGGTAAAAAGGGTATCGGCTTCGGGAAAAGAGAAGTGATGCTCACCGTGGGGTCCGAAAGTGGATCAAAAGAGACACTACTATGGGCATCAGCCAGGCGAGATGTCTCCATCACCGGCGCTGTCTGTCGTCCGGGCCTCAAAGTGGACTCTCTACCTGCTATGGTCGCGGTGGTGTTCTCAACTTCATGACGGTAGTCAATGGGGAGGGTCTGAGTAATAATGGAATTAAATTGGAGGTTGTAGCGTATGCGTGATTTTACTCGCCGTGTCGTTTGAAAACCCTTCCAATGAGTCTCTTGTATCGCTGCCAGCTGGATAGGGTGTTTCGAACACGGAGACCCCGTGTCGTTTTTGGTGTCGTTTTTTCTGAGGATATGGATGAAAAACATTCTGGGCTCTTGAGGAGCTCTACGAGTAGCAGGTTAATCCGGTTTCAATTCAAGGCAGGGGCAGCGAACTCACCATCTCAGAAAAGCGCGAGGGGGAAAGGACAATGGTCAAGGGACCACATTCTTATAGCCGTCGTGCATGAAGGGCCGTAAATCAACTTTCATAGTCGCCTTGAACACGAGATGCGCCTGGTACAAAGACGCAAAGAGGAATGTGCCAAAGACCACGAAAAAAACACCTCCTGTGGTAAAGGACAGCGTCCACAATGGGAGACCAAAGAGTTGGTAGGGTTAGGGTTACGGCAATGGAGAATCGAAAATATGCCGGGATACAACAAATCATGGAAGGCAAAGCGATGGGCGTAGGATGGAAGCATTGGCAGTCGAAAAAATTCATGGTACGTACATGTACTCTAGCGATAGTGTAGGATTATTTCGGGAAGTCCAGCTCATACATGCGCGCCATATCTTGGGTGTAAAGCCTTACCGTCTCGAATGCATGATGATACTGCCTTTGCTTCGCAGTCAGTTGGGCTCGAAGCACCACTTTCTCCTCGTCATCGGGAGTTTGAGTGGCTGCGTCGGACTGATCAAAGGTTAGAGTGGGGTCGGACGCGATCCTGCGCGAACGCACCTTTGCGCCAGCAGGGCTTAGGGAGACCTCGCCCTTCATACGCTTGTGGACCGTATCGGATTCGTCGACCAGCTTGCGTTTGGACCCGCCGACGGCGGACTGAAGCTGAGACGTCGGGAGAGTGACAGGGGCTGATATCCCCGAGCGCGTCGAAATGTGGGACTTCACAAGTATTCAGATGATATACTCGCCATGAGGAAGTTGTCCACATACCTGAGTCGCAGATTCACCACTCGTCGGACCCGTTGAAAGAGAGGCGGCGCTGAGAATCTGAATGACCATTGTCAGGAAAGGCGAAGGGACGAGCGACTGCACTCACGGTTTCTTTGTCGTCGGCACCGGAGATGCGGGAAGCGACCTCGCCACTCGCGGTATCGTTGAGGACGGCGGGGGCATCAAGCTTCTGGATGACTACTGTCAGGAGAGGCGGAGGGAGGGGCGATGTGAACTGACAGTTTCTTTGTCGTCGGCGTTGGAGATGCGGGAAGCGACCTCGCCACTCGTCGTAACGTTGAGGACGGCGGAGGTCGGGTGGACCAGTCGGGATAGGTCGAGGGGTGAGCAACGCACACTCGCACTGTCTTTGTTGTTGAAGATATTCGTTTATGTCTGATTTCTACGCCTTTATTCTGTTCTATCTCCCTTCTATTCGCGTCTATTCCGCTCCATTCACCCTATTATCATCTAATTCCGCGTCTATACCCTCACATGCCCTCTCCACTTCACCCACTGTTCGCTATTGTACTGTACTTACTGTAGTTCAGCCTGAGCTAGCTTCCCTAGCTTCAGTTTCGAGTTAGTTACCGCTTTAGGTCGATTCTCGGCTTATTCCGAGTTTCCTCCCACGCTCCATGGCCTCTACCTGCAGCCACACGCGTCTGCTCCTCCTCAGTCGCTCATTCTGTGCTGCAGGTATGCCCTTTGCTCGTTTCTGTCTTGTTTCTCAGTCGCTCATTCTGTGCTGCAGCAATCCACTGTTTGTGTCAGTTCTGAGCGTCCCTAGCTAGTTGGCTAGCCCCTTCAACTGCGACTTCAACAGGTTATGGGCCCTGCGCTCTAGCCAACATCCATCGCTTTTATCTCGCCTCACAGCACCCCCCTCGCCTCGTCCTTCTACACACCTCTCCTACCATCCCTAGAGGCCCCAGCCCTCGAGTTTCAAGTCGAACGACCCATCCGTCGCCTCCCAACGCCATCCCCATCCTCCAGGGCGCGCATTTCGCAACATCAAGCGCGCACGCAACGCCCCTTCATCCGTTCGCCTCGCCCTTGCATATTCCGCATCTACTACTCCCTATCCAACTTCGTGCCAAGCCCCAAGGCCGTCGCTTTTGTCGCTGCGCGTCCACAGCCTGTGACGCTTCCTCCTCCTCCTCCCACAAACATCAAAGGCGCCCTCAGCGCCCCTTCAACCGTTTGCTACCTCGCTTCGCGTCAGCCCTCCCTACCACCCTACCTACCCCCTCGCCAAACGCGGTAGCCGTCGCTGAAGCCGTTCGCCCTCAGGAGCTCGTTGTTTGCAGGAGGCTGTTTCGAGAAATTTTCACCTTGGGATCGGACGAGTGTAGCTTCCCATCGCGTTGTGCTATCGGTACGCGCTCTTCAGGCCTCCATCTAGACCATCCACCCTCCCCATCGCCGTCGTACCCGCCCCCATCGCCCTATCCCATCGCCCTCGGCGCCCCCTCGAACCTCTGCTCGTCCAAATCGTCGCTTTTTGCGTATATCCTCTCCAATTCCTCATTATGTCCGACTCTATCCCCAAAATCGACGCTCTCACCGGCCAAAACTACAAGGACTGGTCGAACGAGGTTCTGGCCTGGCTCCAGACCAAGGGCTGGGACGCTGTAGTGCTGGGGGAGACGTCCAAGCCGGCGGATACTGCTGCTGCCGCCCTCAAGGAGTACACCTCGATCTGCTCCAAGGCTGGGGGTGCCATCTACCTCCTCATCTCCAAGGACCAGCGAGGTCCTGTGGACGACCTTAGGCGCGACGCCCCTGCTATGTGGACGAAGCTCGAGGCGCTGCACGTCAAGAAGGCGCCTGGCGCGCGCTTCAACGCGTATGACGACCTCTTCAATGTCCGCAAGAAGGAGGACGAGTCCCTGCTCGCTATGGCGACGCGAGTCGACGATGCTATGCGTCGCATTCGTTCCCTTCGCCCTGCGTCTCTCACCCTCGAGGAGCTCGACAAGGAGCTCACCACCATGGCGTACATCCGCGCCCTCCCCTCGGAGTACTCCTCCTTCGTCTCCTCCCTCCTCCTGCTCGAGAAGCTCGACCCCGACAGCGTCAAGGACGCGTTTGTGCGCGAGGAGACCAACAGGGAGCGCAACCCCGAGTTCTTCAAGCCGGACGCTTCGTCTGCGCTCAGTGCGTCGTCGTCTGGCGCATCTGGCAAGGCCAAGGGGCAGTCCTCGCGTCCACGTCTCACTTGCGCGTTCTGCAAGAAGAGCGGGCACGAGGAGAAGACCTGCTATCAGAAGCAGATCAAGGACCTGCGTTCTCGCCTTGGGGACAAGGCCAACGCCGCTTCGTCGTCGTCTGACGGCTTCAATCCTGCTGGCGAACACGCTGGCAGCGCTGCATCCGCAAGTGTCGCTCCTTCCGACCCCCTCTCGCCGCTGCAGCTCGATGCTGACGTCGATTGGAATGCAGACACCGGCGCCACGTCTCATATGACCCCGCATCGCCACTTCTTCGCCTCCTACCGTCCCCTTCGCACGCCCATTCGCCTCGCAGACGGAAAGACGGTGTACAGTGCAGGAGTCGGTTCAGTGGTGTTCAATCCGGTTGTAGCAGGAAAGGCGCAGGGTGCCGTCGAGTTTACTAGAGTCCTCCATGTTCCCCATCTTCGCAATAATCTCCTCTCTGTCCTCTACCTTGCGAAGCATAAGGCGTTCGTCGTCACCATCAAGGGGAGCCGCGTCTCCTTCGCTAAGGACGGCGCTGTGTGGTTCACTGCAACGATCAACGATGCGAACACCGCCTATCTCGATGGTTCCACCTCTACAGCGTCGCACTACGCCCTATCCGCCGCGCTCGCCGCCTCTACGCCGCTCGACGCGTCCCTATGGCACCGCCGCCTGGCTCACTTCAACCACGCTGGTCTCCAGCGCATAGTGCGCGAGAATCTCGTCACCGGTCTCGTCTTCAACTCGTTAGAGAAGCCCGACCCTATCTGCGAGCCCTGCCTCGCTGGCAAGATGCATGCCGACCCGTTCCCCTCCTCTACCACCGTCTACACAAAGCGCCTCGCCCTCGTCCACTCTGACCTGCACGGTCCGCTTCCAGTCCGCACCGCCTCTGGCTATCGCTACTGGGTCCTCTACATCGACGCCGCCTCGCGTTTCTACGCCGTCTACCTGCTTCGCAAGAAGTCGGACCAGTACGAGGCGTTCAAGGACTTCAAAGCGTGGGCCGAGAAGCAGACAGGCGAGAAGCTGCTCGCGCTGCAGGACGACAAGGGGGGCGAGTACATGGGGCGCAACATGGACGAGTTCTGTTCGCTGCACGGGATCGAGCGCCGTCATACGACGCGCAATCGCCCTCAGCAGAACGGCGTGGCGGAGCGTGCAAATCGCACCATTGAGGAGGGTGTCACCGCGATGCTTGCGGAGTCCGGCCTGCCTGCGTCTTTCTGGGGAGAAGCGCTCAGTGCCTACATCCACGTCCGCAACCGCCTGCCCACCGCCGCCATCAAGGCGCACACCACGCCCTTCGAGCTCTGGCACGGGTCCAAGCCGGATGTGAGTCGTCTGCGCGTGTGGGGATGCACCGCATACGTCCATATCCAGCGCGACAAGCGCAAGGGCCTGCAGCCGCACATGGTGAAGGCCGCCTTCATCGGGTATCCGGAGGGGTACAAAGGCTGGAAGTTCTGGGACCCTATAGCGAAGAAGGTCATCATTTGCGAGCGCGCCGACTTTGATGAGCGCGATTTCCCTCGCTCCAGGCTCAACAAGCCGCTCCTGCCCTCGCCTTCCGCTCCCCTCTTCCCTCCTCCGCCTCCATCGGAGCCTGCTCCCTCTCAGCCGGTGCTGGATGCCGGGGGAGACGACGACTCGTCCTCTGCTGAGCAAGACGAGCCTGTTCTGCCTCCAGCTCCGCCTGCTGATGAGCATGATCAGGATGCGGCCGATCCCGCTCCTGCGCCGCCTGCAGCCGATCCTGCACCTCCCTCTCCACATGCGGGTCCTTCGCGGCCTGCTCCTCGAGGGAGGAAGCGCGCCGCCTCGCCCACCGGTCCTCTGCGCCGTAGCACGCGCGACGCCGTGGTCAAGGCGCGATCGAACAGCTGGCAGCCTCAACCAGTGCCCTCCAAGGCGAAAGTGCGCGAGCCGCTTCCTGCAGTCGAATCCGACGAGGAGGACGATGCTCACAGCGACTCTCCTGAGCCGTGGGCGAATGACGACGTCTACTCTGCGCAGGAGACGCCTGAGGCCGCCTTTGCCATCCACACCGCGTTGGAGACTGCCCTTCTATCCGCAGACGGCGAGCCGCTCTCCTACAGGCAGGCTATGCAGCGTCCAGACGCGGAGATGTGGCTTGCAGCGTGCAGAGAGGAGCTCGACGCGCATGCAGCCAATGGCACCTGGTCTATCGCTTCCCTTCCCCCTGGCGCGCACGCCGTCGCATCGCGCTGGGTCTTCAAGGTCAAGCGCAAGGAGGACGGCTCCATCGAGCGCTACAAGGCGCGCGTCGTCGCGAAGGGCTTTGCCCAGCGTCCTGGCTTCGACTACTTCGAGACCTTCGCTCCCACTGCCAAGTTCCAGGCCATCCGCACTGTCCTCGCCCTCGCCGCCGTCGAGGATCTCCACCTGCGCTCCATCGACATCTCCCATGCCTTCATCAATGGCGACCTCGATGCGGAGGTCTACATGAAGCAGCCTGAAGGCTTCGAGGAGGGTCCTCCTGGCGCGGTCTGCAAGCTGCAGAAGTCGATCTACGGCCTCAAGCAGGCCGCTCGCCTGTGGAAGATCAAGCTGATGGAGGTCCTGTGCGACAAGATGGGATTCCGCTGCATCTACAGCGACGCGTCAATCTACGTGCTCCAGCGCGACGCTGTGCGCGTTCTCCTCCCTGTCTTCGTCGACGACGGCACCCTGGCGTCGAATTCGGAGCCTGTTCTCGACGAGATCATCGCCACTCTTCGCACGCACTTCAAGCTGCGAGACCTCGGCCCCACCTCCTTCCTCCTTGGCATCCACATCACTCGAGACCGCTCCCTTCGCACCCTCTTCCTCTCCCAGCGCCAGTACATCATCGACACGCTTGCGCGCTACAATCACGCCGACTGCCACCCTGTCACCACGCCTATGCTTCCTGGCTCGCGTCTGACGAAGGCCATGTCGCCCCAGAACGCTTCTGAGCGCGAATTCATGCAAAAGGTGCCCTATGGCAGCGCCGTCGGCTCCCTGCTCTACATCGCGACTGCGACCCGTCCAGACATCGCCTACACTGTCTCCAATCTCTGCCGCTTCATTTCGGACCCAGGTCCTCAGCATTGGCGCGCCGTCCAGCATCTGTTCAAGTACCTCCAGGGCACGAAGGACTTGAAGCTCGTGTACAGGCCGACCGACGACTCCGAGCTGTTCACCACCTTCACAGACTCGGACCACGGCGGAAACGTCGACAATGGCCGCTCCACAGGCGGGTATCTCGTCCGCATTGGTTCTGGCGCTGTCAGCTGGAGCTCTCGCCTCCAATCGCTCGTCGCACAGTCGACGACCGAGGCGGAGTACATTGCTGCCGTCGAGGCTGGCAAGGAGATCGTCTGGATGCGCAACCTGCTCTCTGAGTTTGGCTACACAGTCGAGGGCGCTTCGCTCCTGTACTCGGACAATCAGTCGTCTATCAATGTCTCAAAGAATCCCGAGCATCATGGACGCATGAAGCACCTCGACCTGCGCTTCTACTGGCTGCGAGACGAAGTGGAGGCCGGCCGGATTGTTCTCAAGTTTGTGGGGACAAACGAGATGCCGGCCGACATCCTGACGAAGGCGCTGCCTCGTGAGCGCGTTGTGCGCTGCAGGGAGATGATGGGACTCGAGTAGGCGTCTCATCACGGGGGAGTGTTGAAGATATTCGTTTATGTCTGATTTCTACGCCTTTATTCTGTTCTATCTCCCTTCTATTCGCGTCTATTCCGCTCCATTCACCCTATTATCATCTAATTCCGCGTCTATACCCTCACATGCCCTCTCCACTTCACCCACTGTTCGCTATTGTACTGTACTTACTGTAGTTCAGCCTGAGCTAGCTTCCCTAGCTTCAGTTTCGAGTTAGTTACCGCTTTAGGTCGATTCTCGGCTTATTCCGAGTTTCCTCCCACGCTCCATGGCCTCTACCTGCAGCCACACGCGTCTGCTCCTCCTCAGTCGCTCATTCTGTGCTGCAGGTATGCCCTTTGCTCGTTTCTGTCTTGTTTCTCAGTCGCTCATTCTGTGCTGCAGCAATCCACTGTTTGTGTCAGTTCTGAGCGTCCCTAGCTAGTTGGCTAGCCCCTTCAACTGCGACTTCAACATTTGTCGTTGGTGGAAACGGGAGGGTTCAGGCGTTGAGGTTGAGACATCCTTGCGTCGAGATGGAGGAGTGGAAGGTGGAAAGAAAGTTGAGCGCTTGTATTAGATCTTCGATGAACGGCCCTCCCGAACCTGAACCTCATGGCAGCCACGCGACCTGTGCGGGGCGCAAGACTGGCCGCGGTTATGCAACGCGACGAGGGGGATATGAGTACGATGGCGGCCATTGATCCAGCTGGTTTGCTGGTTGAAGGTCGCGTTGACTGCACCATGACCGTCCATTCTGAGAATCTGGATGAGTGTATGGTTTAGGTGCAGCCGGAGACAGTCAGCCTGCAACGCACCAAGACGAATGAGGGTGCCGTTGGGGACGCTCTGCACGCCTGTTAGCTGTAAAAGTTATCATGGCAAACGTATAGATCATTGCGACAAAGTGGAAGGGGGGGACCAGGCGAGAAAGTTCGATGGTGGAAGGGGGAGACGAGCCTCAGCCTGACGAGGCGAAAAAGTGCGATGGTGGAGGCGGAGTGCAATTGATTCCGAACGGAGGCTCGCGTTGATCACATGACTATTGCGCTTTACCCCTACAAGTGCCCCGACGGTCTGCTCATACCTGCTCATACTCGACAGCATTCTCTTTCCCCATCCTTCCCCCCCCCTCTTTTCTCCAGTCGAAGTTCGAAAACCTCGCGTGGGTCACTTCCGGCCATCGCTTGTTGAAAACACAGAGGGACCTTCAGTCATAAAGTGAAACACAAAGTGGACTGGCCGGGGATTGAACCCAGGACCTCCCATATTCTAGAAGGGTGCTCTAACCAACTGAGCTACCTGTCCAATAGTGGGAACAGGTTGGTAGTTGATATAGAGAATATCACCGAGCTCTGATTGTGTGCAACAGGCCAGGGCTTAGCCTTATTTCAACACACCCCCGTAAGACCAGGCCTGATGTGATCTTAGGCACTCGCCACTTGTGCCCAACAGTAATCATGAAGGCGGGTGCTGCTACCATGTTGAAAACACAGAGGGACCTTCAGTCATAAAGTGAAACACAAAGTGGACTGGCCGGGGATTGAACCCAGGACCTCCCATATTCTAGAAGGGTGCTCTAACCAACTGAGCTACCTGTCCAATAGTGGGAACAGGTTGGTAGTTGATATAGAGAATATCACCGAGCTCTGATTGTGTGCAACAGGCCAGGGCTTAGCCTTATTTCAACATCGCTCTCTTGTGTCCTCCTCGCGGGCATGATCGGGTTCCAGGTTTGTTATATCGAAAGGTGCCCTCGGTGCCCTCCTACCGGTGTGTACCGTTGTGCGGAAGGCATCAACTTCTACTGACCACTCTGTCGGAGGTAAAATATCAGGTGGTGGAGATTGGAAGTCGACCGTGTTATCGTTTACCCTTGGACCCTGCAAGTTGTGTGCTGGTCGTTCGCCGATCCGTATTACCACGAATAACCCAATGATGGTGAGCATCCATTCTTACCATCCTGCGCGTGCCCTCATAAGCGCAGAAAAAGATGCTTGGTTATTCGTGATTCGGAGGCAAACAAGATGCTGCGGTCAAGAGCAACCCCGACACGCAAGCTCAAGTATCGGTACGTACGTGCTTTTCCTCATCTATGGAGGCTCCACTTACACCACACTTTTCAAGGGTACAGTGCTTCCTTACCTGTCGGATCCCTTCGCTTTTTGCGCAAGCACTAAGGGGGAACTTCCCACCTCCTAAACGCGGCAGGGGGCACTCGTCGGCGTTCCCGTCTTTCGACCGACCAAAACCAGTCCACCCGCGCAGGACTGTCGTCAGCATGAGGTACGGACTCGTCCGACATCCCAGTCTCAGTGCTGCATCAAATCAACAGAACAGGCTCTCACAAGACGACGGTGCACGATGGGCGAACATTGTTTCGCCGTCCTCTCAAACAGGGGCGAAGACTGAACCGATACGTTCAGTGCTGGACAGCCACCGACTTCGACTTCGTTTAGGACGCACGGACGGAAGGAAATCAAGCAACGCTCGCGACAGTTCCACTTCATCGAGCAGGGAGTATGGAAGGTTCATCGTCGTCGTGACGTATTGGCTTTGCTTTGGCAAAAGGTACGCCTCGAGGCCAACCTCGTGCCGCGCCTCTTGACCTCTTCATATTTAATTCCTTTCACGCGTCCTCTCTCTCTCTCCAGAAACTATCTCTTCCACCCCACCATCCATTTCAATTCCGTCCTTCCCATGTCGAACCCCAACAAAGACTCCCAGCACTCTTCTGACCACTCGCGCGCCACAGGGAGCCGTCAAGAAGTACACCCTTCGCTCCTTCCAGGTTACAATGCCGTCTGACGACTCTCCCTTTGTTAGGCGAACTCGCGATCTGCCACTGGAGGCGACCACGAACAAGCATCATCCGGACCCAGTGTGTCTACTGAGCTTAACATGATCAATCCTCGTTCCCTGACTAGCTTCCGTCTCCTCAGGCAGAGGCAATGGCTTTGGCGTGGTCTTTGAGGTAGGCCTCCTGAAGAAGAGTACGCGTGTACTGACTGCAAAGCCCAGACGGCTGGCATGAGTCTCCCAGAGGCTTGGATGAAGATATTCTTCCTGGAGCGAGAGTTACGGCTATACCAAGGTGTGTTCTTCGTCGTCCCTTCAGGATGTATCATATTAACAAATATCCAGAAACCACCGCCCCCGCAGTTGCAGAGGTGCAACAGGCTAACCTCGAGCTACGTCGTGCAAACGACATATTCAGCAAGACTCTTCAAAAGGTCATGGACCGCCGTCGTCATGATATTGAAGTTGCAGACCGGAATGGAGTAACCAAGCTCTTGTTCTGTTTGGTGGTGGGGTATGTGGTGAAGTTGTGGTTATCAGAGTGGGATGGTTCATTCGACGCCATCGTGCATGGCTTGGAACACCTCGGAGAGACTGTGCTTTACTGCTTGATACGTCTCGGAGAGGCTGTATATCGAGTACTTGCGTGGTGTGGCAGGTGGTAGGGATACGCAATGCAATAGAATAGAATTGTTCAGTGGTACATGTTAAATGTGCTCCTCTTGTCACAGAAAGGCTATTCCCATGCAGACACCGTGGTGACGAACGATCCAATGGAGGAATGGAAACCCGCCGCTGTTGAACCCGGGAAAGCGTAAGCATGTGAGGATATCCTCTTCAGATCACCAGCACACAAGACTGTATATAAGGCGACGAAGCGCACAGCACGATACAACTAGAAGAAGGGGTCAGCTTTTTGGGCGTCGGCAACGGATTGACGGAGTGGAGAGCTGTCATGTTCAGCGACGATGGCGTGGTATTCGTAGTGAACGCGCCCGCACTGCATCCGCGGGGGAGGGGGTCTCCAAGAGAGGATTCCTGAGGCGGCTTTTGTTCAGCAATTCGCCTGCGTGCGGCGTAAATATGAGGAAATGATGAAAGACAGAGGACGCACCGTCGGTTCTGTCGCACAGCTCGCGGCGCAATGAGCGAAAAGAATGTGATTACGAAGACTCGTGGTGGGGAGGCAACTGTGTACGTGAAGGGGTAGATAGGACGGGTCTAGCTTGGTCGAAATCAGTACACTACTGCGATCTTGAGAGCTTGTCGCACATCTGACCTTGTGTAACGTTCTGAGAGACCGTGAAAGTGTGCTGAAGGTTCCAAGTTGATAGTATAAGTCGACGTCGCATTAGAATGTTTGTGAACACACGCATCAGGTAGTTCCATAGCCTTCCGATGACGACAATGGCGTTCCCAGATGAGTTCTGCCCAAACCACTCGGTGACGGACTCGCACTCGTATAGAAACGTGAGCCGGAGCGCATGCCGAAGCCGGTCGGTGGTTGTAGGGCGGATACCTGGACGAAGCGCGGTGTCAGCGATCGTATCGGTGAGGGAGTCCAAGGACAAATGGGTGGGGACGATGAACAAGAGAACGGACACACCTCGTTTGCGTTTTCATTTTCTCTCCCGTTCCGGTTGTCCCTCGCCGATGGGATGGAGTCGTAGGTTCGTTGTGGTCAGAGACGAGATGTGCACAGATGCGGATTGGGATAGTCAGCAAAGCACACAGTTTGGCAAGACAAGGCACGTAAGGGCACGTACTGTCCAGAACACGGTAATATCAGGTAAAACCCAAGTCTGGTTCCTAGGCAAGGCGAATGCCAATGGCGTGGATCACAGCGCGTTCTGCGTTGGTCATGCAACACGGTTAGGGTACGGTAGCTGTGGGTTGAGAGATGATAGAGCGGGCGGAAACGCCATTTACAAGGTGTGCAACAGATGGGTCAATGGCAGTCTTGGCCTTGGGAGTCAGATCTTCAGACGCACCGGTACCCTCGTGGTTTGAAAGGTGCGAGTGAGAGAAAAGAGGAGGCCAAATCGCGTGCTTACTTTCCATCACACGCCGGTGACACCCATCTCGAAATTTCCGAAGCTGCATGCTTGCACTCGCCCACAGATACAGTAGTCAGAATTATTCAAATGACATTGTCGATATCGTCTACGGCCTGGTAAATACATGATCTCATACACCCGAAACAGCGCACTGGAACAGATTCTCTGTAGCACACTGTCAACTTGGGGCACGTAGAAGGATAGACAGCACACGTACCTCGTTTGCTGGCCTCAAGCCGTGGCATGCTTGTCTCTGGACCTGTACGTCGCGATCATCTTCTTCGTGACCCAACTCGGCACGCCGTTGGACAGGAGGTGGAATCGATACTGTGTAAAACGCGGGTGAGGTCCTCCGGCCTCGATAGGCGACCAGCCACCGGCGGCGGCTCGAACCCAGGTTTGCGGTCGAGAGTCTCTCCTGTGCTTGTACAGGAATACATCGCCCACACGAGCCGAGAAGGAAGGGGCAGAAGTGAGCGGGTCGATGCCGGTTGCCTCGAACCAGGTAAAGCTCTCTTTCAGGTTCTTGATTTTCCCGGGAAACTTGCGGATGTTCAGCGAAGGTTCTTCATCATTTGACCCAAGAGACAAGTCTGCAACACGATCGGGGACATCGAAAGTGAGCGTGACGGTTGTGGCCTCGGCGGGAGCGGCTTCAAGGGGAGTGGCTTCAATAGAGGCGGGCTCGGCGGGAGCGGGCTGGGCGGGAGCGGGCTGGGCGGGAGCGGGTTGGGCGGGAGCGGGAGCGGGCTGGACGGGAGCGGGCTGCGCTGGAGTAGCTTCAAGGGGAGCGGCTTCAAGGGGAGCGGCTTCAAGGGGAGCGGCTTCAAGGGGAGCGGCTTCAAGGGGAGCGGCTTCAGGGGGAGCGGCTTCAAGGAGAGTGGCTTTGGAGGGAGTAGATGCGGAATCAAGCGCATTGGTGAGCCTGCTGGAGGTAGATGGAGGGGACGAAGGAGGGGACGAAAGGGGGGAGATTTCTGGTAGGGTGAAGGCTGATGCGCGTTCGTTGGGAGAGGAGGAAGGAGCGTAGGAGGTGGTTGTGTAGTTTGGCACGACCGGGACGGAACCTCGCCTGAGGCGTTTGCTTACAGGGGACACTTGCTCCTGAGATACGACGGTGAACTTGAGACGGCATTTGAGTCCGGAACGGGAAGAAGGAGAATGAGAGGAAGTAGGAGACATCAAATCCAAATGCGATGGGGGAGACCGTGGACTGCAAGATGTTTTGATCGCGGAGCCATCCGACGAGGACAAAGCCGTCCACGATGAATCGACGCGCTCTGAAGGCGAAGTGGGTGCTTGTGGTCCTTGTCGGCAGTCATCCTCGTGGGGCGTTGCAAGAGGGAGGAGAAGGCGCGTGGAGGTCGAAGACAATCGGGTCGTGGTGTTTCTATGATTGAGCAAGAGTTCGTCAACCTGAGAAGACAGTGATACGGCGAGAAAACACACTTCGAGAGTCCATCGTGTCCTTGGCCGAGGGATGATGATATACGTTGCCGAGCGAGTATGCGCAAGCCGGATATCGGCGCCTGGGGTGACATTAGAGAAGGAGAGCGTGTCAAATTATGCTGCAGGATGATGGTAAGAAAGGGGGAGCATCTAGATGTATGGAAGGGTACGGGTTGCTTACATGCGATATAGTAGAGCACGTACAGCCCGGTACGACGCAAGTCCCAGTATGGACCCGTGGCGGGGAAGGGCTGCAGGCCGGGAAAAGATGTTTGTAGAACGGGATGAAGCGAGATGGTTTGGAGGCGTCCAAGGGCGGCGAACGGTCGCGTGGCATTTGAGGGATGTGGATGAGGTTGGTGGAATCAGGTTGATGATCTATATGGTCGTGACGCTGGCCCTTTAAATATAAGTGAAGGAGAAACCCGTGTCGGGAACTACTGACTTACAGCACAACCGAATGAGTCGAAGCGGCATTGTCCACATGTCAAAGAGCGCGCAGATGAAAGGCGTTTGCCAAAGCTCTGAGCACGAGTATGGCGTCCATTCAGAAAGGTGAAAGGTCCACTCGGAAACAACGCTGGAGAGAGAATCCGGTCGACTGTGAGTAGAGCGGATATTACGAGTCGAATTGAAGTGGGAGTGGAAAAGTGCCAGTGACCATCCGATCGGAGATTCGGAAGTACCAACCGCTTGAACGCAGCCGTGACCTTCACCGCAGTGTCACGTGACATAGCCTCGACGCGCCGCATTGCACGCGTGTCTGAGTCGTCCTATCCACAGTCCATGCCGTTGTCGCATCGCACGCAATCCCATACCCCCACTAGTAACCTCCTCTCTCGACATTATCAGAGCCCTTCCGCGCCCGGACTGACTGTGGTTTGTATCGACGCAGCGTCATGGTCCTCAACTGCACACAAAGTCAAACGTCGTCTCGACCGAGTGCCCTCTGCTCCTCGTGTTCTTCGTGTAATCTGCCCCGTAAGCGTCCCTTTCATCTAATATAACTGTGATATCTCACCTCAACTGTGATCTTACGCAGGCCACGGTCCCCGTCGATAACATAATCAACCTCTGCTGCCTCGAGGGTCAACGCGTCATCTACCCGCCACTCGGTAGTCGCCGTCCTTTGTTGCACGGCTCAAGGGACTTGTGGATAAAAAGATGTACGTCCTTCTCTCTTCTCCCCCAACCACCTTCCTTTGCGGATCTTGCGCATAAACAACGTGTCCTGCTATGCTTACCCAAACTTTCAAAGCGAAGAAAAGTTCGACCAAGGTGCGCGCAGAGAGCTCTGGCACCGTCAAATGACGCTAACAGCTGTCCAGAACACCACAAAGGCGCGTCGGTCGCCATCCGTTGCACGGTCCATCAGCGGCGCCGGCTTTCGCAAGACCCCTAAGACTGTAGGTGGAATGTTACTTCCCTGGAGCGCGAGAGCTTACGACCCTCGTAGTCCAACCGCAAGACCTTCCGGGAGGCCAATCCCGTGAAGTCGAATACATGCAACAAGCCCCGAGCGACGTCGTCTTCGGGCCCATGTGTTCGTGTTTAAACTTCGTCCTTTGTCACGGCATGCTGATACTGACTTACAGGGCTCGCTGAGCATGAAGACGCGTAGCGCCGTCAAGGCCCAGGCGATAGAGGTGCGTGGTTTGACTTGTTAACGGACGATAAACTGACCGACGACCGCAGGAGGCTGGTCGTATCTTGGTCAAGGTACGTGAGCTCCGTGTTTACAGGCAACGCCTCTTCCTGACTCTCTTGCTTAGAGCATCGTCACGCTGTCGTCGTCTCGGCAGATCGACAATTTTGTTTTGCACAGCGGGTACAACGAGGCCCTCGCCACGGCAGTCGAAACCCTGATCATTCAAACCCCGTCCTGCACACTGGCGTCCATCCGTGCTATTCTCGAACGTACACCGTCCGTCGAGGAGCTGGTCCTGGATCTCCCGACCAAGTCGCATTCTTTCTTGGCTCTTCCCAATCCGTTCTCTCGTTTGGTCGCATTTTCCACCACTTTACCCCACGCAACACTCTTTCCGTTCCTACAGATGCACAACAAGCTGGAGGCGTTGACCATAGGTCCATGCGGCGGGTCGGCGACATGCCCTCTGGCAGGCGTATCGCTCACCTCTCTCTCTGAGCTGTCCTGCCCTCCCAAATGTATTACGGCCATCTCGCCGGTCACCCGCATCAGGAACTTGACCGCCATTGTTCACGATCGACGCGACGCAGAATTTGACCTCTCCTTGTTGCTCAATTTCACACCCATTCCGACATTGTCGACACTGACCATCCTTCACATCAACTTCAAACCCTCGGACGTCTGGGTCATGGCTCGCATCGCCGCGGCGGCACCTCAACTCATCCACCTCAAATTGGTGGAAACCCCCTTCTGCAAAAAGGTGAGTTCGTATCAGGAGTGTGCTCGGCAGCATGCTGATTTCTGACTCAAGGACACCGAGGGACTTTTCTATCCTCCCACCTGGAGACTCCATGGTTGGGTATCGGGTCTCACAGCACTCGACCGTCTGCGTTGCCTCGTCTTGAAAATATCAACCTCGCTATCGTCCCTGGGCGAATCCGATGATCTCATCATCAAAAGCTAGGTGCAGGACGTGCAAGTTTTGAACCGTCTCGAGGTTTGGTCGAGTACGCAAGGAGGGCTCGGTTTTTTGCAGCGCTGGATTCGCGTGGCAGACGGGACGGTCTGGAAGAAAGAGCACGATGATGTGGTTGAGGCGACTGAGACGGTGTTAAGGACGGTCCTTATCACGTGACAAGCGGCTCAGGCTACAGTACTCTTATGCGTGAGAGGTGGGATCAGGTGATCCAGACGTCTCGGTTTATACGAAGGTAAAGGTCAATAAGCGAAGCAGTAAGTCTTCACGGAAGACTTAGGCGAGCTTATTAACTTAGTTTGGATTCTCTTTAGTATGCTTAAGAGGAGGTTCTTATTAGAACAGTCCTGTATTTACAAAGAGAACGAGCTGAGGAATGGCTCGTTCGATGAGCCTCCTTTTATAAGAAAGGAGGTCGAGTAAATATATGTACATTGAGCGACGGTCGCATCAAGTATCTACGGGAATAAGACTGTGGCACCGTCGTGGCTATGCCGTTGAGACGGTGACGATCTGTGGCACTGTCGTCGGGATGGTGACGATCTGTGGCACTGTCGTCGTCGCGTCGTTGAGACGGTTACGAACTGGGGCATAGTCGTAATCCGTCGTTTAGCGACGTCCTTCCTAGTAATGGCAATGGAAAATGAAGTACCTTGGACAAGTTGTAACACTATCCCCCTCTCTAGAATCTACGTCTCGTAGATTCCTGAATCGAAGCGGTTCTAGAGGGATGTCTTGAACATGCTGTCGATCGCTCGCTCTTCGCCATTGGAGAAGGAATATTGTTGATGCGATGAAGGTGAGGATCGTAAGTCCTACGATGATGCTGATGACGGCGATGAGCCAGCGTGGAGTGGGCGTATTGAAAATCGCGAGATCGGGTGATTGGGTTGATTGCATCATGCTTCTGGGTTTGTCACTTTCTGATGTTCACTCTTTTATGTCTTTGCCCGGACCTCAGCGATAGAATTCTATTCTATCGCTTTAACAACGCCTCTACTACTTTCAGGTCCTCCTCGTCTATCGTAGTAGCCCCTAACCGATGTCCTATCCTCGCCGTCGTCGCGTGATCCGGGCTCTTGAACCGAGGCCCGCATTTTCGGAAGAGTCCCTTGATGCCGCATCTTCCCTTCGACTCCTGCATGGCTTCTTCGTCTAGGCTTCTCGGCCTCTTCATGGCGCGAGCGACGTCCGGACGGCTTAGGAGTTCCGTGACTCGTTTGAGATGACGAAGGAGTTCTTCGTCTAGTGGGTCGGGTGTGGGAGTGCGCGAGAGGACGGGCGAAGGAGGAGGAGTGGTAGGAGGGGTGCAGTCGGTGGTGGAGAGGTTGCGCGAAGAGGGGGCGAGAGTAGACGACATATTTGGTTGGTTTGGGTGGTGCGAGTGGATTTGTTAGACGATGTCTGAGCATGTTATCGTCTTTGTGGCTTTCCTTTTATGCTTGCGATGTGGAGGGGCAATGATGTAATCATTGCCGTTAATCGTAAGTGAAAATTCGTACATAATCAGACATGAGTCGTAAGTAAGCGATGCGTCCAGCGCGTCGCGGGGAGACTATCAAGCGTTCGCCTTCCTCATAGCGATAGAAACTGGTATAGTAGAGAAGTCCGAGGAGAATATGCGTACGAACGAGGGTGCAGTCCGTGATCAGTCCAAGAAGTGTCGTAAGCGATAGATGCGAGGGCGTAATGATGGGGGAAGAGGGAAAGTCCGAGTGCATGATGATGGGTAAAGTCTGTCTGCGCGCTTACCAGGGCTCCGGCCAGTGAACCTTCGACTCCTCCGCTTCCTGCAAGTCCCAATCTTCCTTTTTCCAGAAGAGATCGTCGACGCGCCAGGAGTGATTGAAGCGCGAGGGGGTTTCTTGCTGAGTGCGGAGCATGGCGTCCTCCCAGTACAACCACTGTTCAGTGGCGTGCTGGGCGGCTTCGTGCGTCAGGCTCTCGCGTCGCGTGAGGAATCCCAGGAGCTGTCGGTGGGCGCGGGGCGGTAGCGTCGGTACGTCGGAGGCGGGGGTGGGACATCAGTGTTCCTGGACCGTAACTGATATCCGGACGGTCCGGGCGAGGGTGAGGGGGAAGAGTCTGTGGTCGAAGGGGATGGTAGGACCGAGATTGGGGGAAGTGAGGGGGAGCGTTCTTGCGACGGGGGCAGTCTCGGCGGAGATGGCCTCGCTTGCCGCATTTCCAGCAGCGTTTCCGCGGCTTCGAGGGAATCGCGTCCCACTCTTCCTGCGTCCACGTGGTCGGCTCGTTGCTCCATGGGTCCGAGGGATTCTCGGCTGCTTCCTTAGTCTCGTCGTCCTTCTCCGATCTGTCCGTCGAGCTGTCCGATTCGTCCGCTGAACTGTCCGACTCGTCCGTTAGGTTGAGTTCCTGTCTCCTGCGAGCGCGCTCCTCCATCATCCGATCGACTATCCTCTTGAGTTCTCTGAAGTTCTTCCTCACCCGATGTATCGGGGAGTCTGAACTCTCTGATCCGCTTGACTGGTCTTCCGTTGGGCTCGGTAGAATCATGTTTACGTCGCTGTGCGGTGACTCGGGGATCCTGGGCGACGGGATTTCGAGCGTAGTCGGGGTGCGGACGTGGGAATGAGGGATAAGGGGCGTGGTTTCCGTGCCAAGGCATGGGAGTGTCGCTAGCAGATAGTGGGAATGGAGTTGGCGTTCTATGCACGGCGGGCAGCTGAGGAGGTGTCCTAGGTACCGGTCGCGGACTGCTGGCCGGTCGTCCGGTTGATTGTCCGGGCTCTGGAAGGACCAGGGACTGTCCCGATAGCTCTCTTGGCAGGGGCTGTCTGAACTGCTCTCCGGGTAATCCGTTTCTAACGATGGGAGGCTGGACGGGGTTAAGCTGGGTGATGTCGGGGATGGGTAAGGATCCTGGTGGCGTAGGGGCGGTGACGGGTCGTGGAGGGGCGTTAGGAAGGAACGGGGGTCTGGTGAGGGCGGATGCGATGGGATCGGGTCGAACAGTGTAGCCCGGGGAGATGTGATGTCCATGGAAGATAAGGTCGATGTCGGGGCCTTCCTTTGAAGACATATGGGGAACTCCAGTAGTTTCCATTCGTCTTCGGAGGATTTCTCCTTCGTAGGCGGCGCGGAAGGTGTGTCTTTCCCAGTTAAGCCAGTTAACTCTGAGTCCGACTTCAGTGAGGAACCTTCGGAGTTCTGCGACGTTGAGTATAGCCGCTGCGCTAGCTTCCTGAATCGTCGAAGGAGCTTGACCTCTCGTTCCTCCATTTCGGTCGAGAGCGTCAGGTACCTCAAGTCCAGCTGGTGGAGTTCTTCGTCGAGCATCTTGTTGTGGTCTTCCAGGATGCCCTGGACGTCGGCCGACTCCCTCCTGAGGTCGTCGATCCGCTGCCTGGCCTGTTCGATCGCTACTCCGGCTATCATGTGGGCTATCTGGTTCTCTAGGATCGGGGAATCGGGCGTTGGGACTTCCGTAGCTCCGGGCCACGGGGATTGCATTAGCACCTGTGAGGAATCCGGGTGCTTCAGTTAGGGTTCTTCTGTGTGCTTCTAAGCGGCTTACCCCTTGCTCTTCCGTCTGTTCTTCCGTCTGGTCCTGACCTAGACGGAGAAGGTACTGACTTAATTGCAAGGATTGCTGCCGATCGAGCGATGAAGCAGTCTCCGCAGAGGGCGCGTTCCTGTTGAGAGTGGTGAACTCGGTTGCAGACGAGGCGGAGGTGGTCTTTCGTAAGCTTCGCCGTATTGTTCTGTTTCTTTGAATGGAATCAACAATGCTGCGTGGAA
The DNA here is from genome assembly GCA_012932865.1 of Amylostereum areolatum. Classification (NCBI taxonomy): domain Eukaryota; kingdom Fungi; phylum Basidiomycota; class Agaricomycetes; order Russulales; family Stereaceae; genus Amylostereum; species Amylostereum areolatum. The sequence continues at coordinate 81,670 of SAXG01000083.1, forward strand.
TACTGGATGTATTTTCCACTTCGTCGGTAGTTCTAGGCGGTAGGTTACCGGTCCTATAACCTTTTCGATTTTGAATGGGCCGAATCGTTTCGGTGCTAGCTTGGTTTTCGGGTATACCGTGTTAAGGTTTTTTCCGTCTAACCATACTTGGTCGCCTTGTTTGAGTTGATCTCTTAGCGTGAACGTTTGATCATGCTGCATTTTCATCAATTTAGCAGCTATTTCCAGACTTGCTTCCGCGTTGTCCCATGCGTCCTTAAAGTTTTTTATTCTTTCTTCGGCCGTCGGTATTCGCGGATCGGTTGGTATTGCCGGATTGAAAACCGGTTGATACCCGTGTAGGAGTTCGAATGGGGAAGCTTTCGTAGCTGAATGTTGCCTTATGTTGTGTGCAAATTCTGCTTTTGGTAGGAGTTTCGCCCAATTCGTTTGATCTCCGTTGCAGAATGCTCGAAGATATTGTTCTAACTCTTGATTCACTCTTTCTGTTTCGCCATCTGTTTGGGGATGATACGCTGTACTGAGCGATGAAATAACTCCGAGGCTTTCGCAGATGGATTGGAATACTTTGGATGCGAATTGAGGACCTCGGTCCGATATCATTCTTTTCCATAGTCCAAATCGTCTGTAAACGTTGTCGATCAGAAGGTCGGCTGTTTCTTCTGCATTGATCGTCTTTAGGCACGGTGTGAATACTGCGGTTTTGGTGAACCTATCGACGACTACGTTGATCGAATCGAATCCGTTGGAGATCGGAAGATCTGTAATGAAATCTGATGTGATTGTTTCCCATGGTCGTTCTGGTATTTCCGTAGGTTGTAATGGGTGTTTCGCCGGATGCGTGACATTCTTCGTTGACTGGCATACGGGACATCCTTGAACATAATCTTTTACGAAGGAAATCATCTTTGGCCACCAAAAGTTTCTTTGTACTAGTTCTAGAGTTTTCATTTCGCCTGGATGTCCAATTGTTTCTAGATCATGATGCGATTTTAGGATCATGCGCCTGAGTTCGAGATTCTGTGGTACATAGATTTTTCCTTTTCTGATGATCAGATCGTTCTCGAAGTTCCAGTCTTCGATTCCTTTTGCGAGGGTGCGTGGTCCCGATCTTTTGATCGTATCTAACGCCGTCCAAACTTCATCATCTAGGTGAGAGAAGTTTCTTAGTTCTTTGAGAAGTTCTTTGTCTCCGACTGCTTCGACTGTTCCTCTTCCGGTGGCTCTAGCCCTGAAAACCGAAGGGTGAAGTAGGATGCGGTCGTCGTTGTCTGGAATATCTTCCTTATGATCTGGTCTTCTAGAGAGTCCATCTGCTTTGTTTGTACTTCCTGGTTTGTGTACCAGGGTGTAGTCGAAACGGGACAGATACAAGCTCCATCGTGCTTGTCGTCGATTGAGTTTCTGAGCTGTTGTGAAATATTCTAGATTTTTGTGATCTGTCCAGATTTCGACTTTGTGGTTCGCTCCTTCTAGATAGTGTCGCCAGTGTTCTAAGGCTTTCACTACTCCTAAGAGTTCTTTGTCGTATATCTCGTAATTCTGTTCCGCGGGAGATAGTGATTTGGATAGGTACGCGACCGGATGCCATCTTTCGATCTCGTCTGGCTGCGATAGGATGGCTCCGTACGCAAAGTCGGAGGCGTCACTTTCTATGCGGAATGGTTTGTTTTCATCGGGCATGATCAAGATCGGGGACGATGTGAATTCTTGTTTCAGTCTTTCGAAAGTACGTTCACATTCGGCCGTCCAGTTCCATTCGTGGTCTTTCTTTGTGAGCTGGAATAGGGGTCTGGCGATCTTGGAATAGTCTTTGATGAAGTGTCGATAGAAATTTCCAAATCCGAGGAATGATTGGACTTCTTTTACTTTCCTCGGTGTGGGCCATTCGGCTAGCCCTTGGACTTTGACCGGATCCATCTGTACCTTGTTGTGCGTGATTATCACGCCTAGGTACTCGATCGATGGTTGTTCGAAGAAGCACTTCTCCGGTTTGAGGAATAGATCGTTCCGTTCTAGAAGTTGGAGGGCTTCTTTCATAAGTCTTCTATGTTCGTCGAGTGTTTCTGTAAATATCAGTATGTCATCCATATAGACCACTACTTTTCCGGTGTCTATTAATTCTTTGAATAGTGCGTTCATCATTGCTTGGAATGTTGCGGGTGAGTTGGTTAGTCCGAAGAACATCACCATTGGTTCGAAAAGGCCTCTGTTTGTTTTGAATGCTGCTTTCCATTGATCTCCTTCCTTGATCCGAACATTGTTGTATCCCCATCGGAGATCGAGCTTTGAGAAGATTTTAGCGCCTTTTAATTTGTCGATGAGATCTGAAATGAGCGGTATCGGGTATTCGTTTTTGACCGTTATCGAGTTAAGATAGCGATAGTCCTGTACTGGTCGGAGAGATCCATCTTTCTTCTTGATAAAGAAGAAGGGTGACGATATCTCTGATTTTGATTCTCGGATGTACCCTTTTCGTAAATGTTCGTCTATGAATGTGTCCAGTTCCTTTCGTTCTGGTATCGTCATTGGGTATACTTTGCAATTTCGAGGTTTCCATCCTTCAGTCAGGTCTATCGCGTGATCCCAAGGTCTGCTGATTGGGAAGCGTTCTGACGCTTTCTTTTCGAATACCTTCTGATACTGTTTGTAACTAGATGGAATCATCTCATCGAGTGTCTTCTTCTTCTCTCCTATGGCCGCTCTTTCTGCGAGTTCTTGTGCCTTGGTTGCTCTTGCTGTTATCCAGATACCGGGTTCGTTTGCTTCTTTTGCAATCGGCATTGTTTCTACGTCCGTTTTTCCATGGAACGTTCTGACTATCCTGATATCGGCGAGATCGGAGTTGGATTCGGGATCTTCTTGTTCTTCTACCGTTGCGTGATGGTTGATCTTCTGTTCTTCGAATGATTGTAGAGAGTGTTCGTCTTTTCCTTGGACGATCATTGTTCTGCTGGTAGTGACGCACGTACCTGGACATGTCTGTAGTGTAATCTGTCTCTTTCTCCAATCAATATGAGGATTGTGTTTCTTGAGCCAAGGGGTTCCTAAGATTACTTCGTCTCCTCCCAGGGCTGTGACGAACAATCCTAAGTTTTCGCGGTGAATTTCTCCGTTGGTTCCTTCCATCGTCATTGGAAGGTACACTTTCTGTTTGATCTCTCCTAGAGTGTTCCTAGATCCATCAACGTTGTATATCGGTATTGGCTTCTTTAATTGGATCAGATTCATCTTGTGTTTTCGTACGAAATCTGGATGGATCAGGGTGCTGCTTGCTCCGCTATCTAGCAGTGCCTTTGCGGCGGCTTTACGGAACTTTCCATGAAACGTAACAGGTATATGAATTGATGGAGCGTGCGTTGCTCCATCTTGGTATGACCTTATATACACTGTTCTATTTACGTCATCTCTTGTGTCCTGCACAGGAGATCGATTTGAAAAGTTCATTGTCTGTGTCCTTTCAACAGCCGCGGTTGAAGGACGATTCAAAAACCCTGATTGTCTTTGAACATGTTGGCAGTGCGTGCGAACGTTTCACTGTCCATCTTATTCACAAGCTTGGTGATCTGATCAATCGGGGATTCTTCTTCTGTTAGATTCGCCGTTCGTGCATTGATCGTTGTTTGGGTACGTTTCTCTGGGCAGTTCCTGGAGATATGTCCTAGCTTCCGGCGATAGAAGCATGATCCTGACTTCTGGAGCTCGGTACGTTCTTGCGGGGTAAGGCGTCTGAAGTTTCGGCCGTTGTTCCCTGTTTGTGCCGCTCTGGCGGTGGTCGCGTTTCCTTTATTCCCATTTCCTTTTCTGAATGGAATATATGTCTGTGGTTTCTTGTATAGGAGTGTGAGATCACTCGTTGGGTTCATTGGTCTCGTGTAATGTCGTTGGAACGCTTGCGCTTCTCTCCAGTTATTGTCAATGCGTAATGCGAGTTCGTACCATTCATCAATATCGTTCGAGATGTGGTCTCTTTTGAGGATCTCAACCACGATATCATTGCGCAGTCCTCTCTTGAATTGGTCGATCAGTGCCTTATGATCGTAGCCTGCTTCCATGGCGTAGTCCCTGAAGATTGTAATATAATCTTTGGTTTCCATAGTCCCTTGTTCTAGGCGCTGTATATTGAATCTAGCGTCTCTTCCTGGGTCTATTTCTCCGAAGGTTTCTAAGAAGGCGTCGCGGAATGCCGTCCATGGGAGGTATACTTCTGGATCTAGACCACGATCTCGTATTTTATCGATCTTACTTATTAAGAGGGACGCCCAGTGGAGGGCTGGTCCATCGGTGAGATGCGAGAGTACAAAGGTTATCTTACGCATGTTGGCTGCATACGCGTTGGGAAAGGCTATGAAGCGAAGTACGCATTGTTCTATGAACTTTGCTGCTTTCGCTCGATCTCTTCCGTCGTATACTCCCAGTGCGTTTAGTTTGAATCCTTTGTCCTTATCATCGGGTTTTGATCCGATTGTGCCTGTTCCTCCTGGTGGGGAATTCCCTGGTGGGTGTTTCGATTCTTTCGGAAGATCCGTGGTTGCTCCTCTTCCGAAGACGTAGTCTCTGACTTCTTTTCCCTTTTTGTTATCTTTTGATTGGTTGGAGAGTGATGGTGATGGTGGCGTTAGCGTTCTCCATCCTATTGGGTCGGTCGTACCAAGTCCTAGGGGGAATCAAGTCTCATGTCTCGGTTTCGCGGGATCGGCTGGCGTTGGAGTTGCAGGCGTCTGGCGCGGTACATTAGTCTCTCCAGGGGGGACATTGCTAAGTGTGGTGGCGGGGTTGGGTATCAAGGCGGCGGCGTCTCCCATTGTTGTGACGTTCTCGGGTTTTCCAAATAGATTTCCTTGTCTTCCTCTTGTGGTTCCGAAAATGTCGTCAGGTGATTGGGATCTTGTTGGGTTCTCTGTATGTTCTTCCGTTTCTGCTGCGCTCGATGGGCGGCTTTCTCGACTTCCTCCGGGATCGGACTTAATTTGGGGGTTTGATATAGTTCTCTTAGGTTCTGGCGCGGTTTCCTCTGGAGGTGGTGCGGCTGTTGCGGGTTCTTGAGGATGCTGGAGTTCGGTTCGAGGGTTCTGTGGTTCGGTTGTCGTATCGGCTGTGTCGGTATCGGGATTAAATTCCCAGTAGTCCTTAATATTCCCGGTGTAAGGCTTCTCTTCGACCTTTTGTGCATCCGGGATGAGGTCTTGAATAATCTGGGCGCTTCCAATGTGAATTGTCGTAGCTTCCGTCTTCCTTTTCTCTTTTGGATCTATCTTTGAAGTATTCTGCAGCTGGGGGAAGGTTGTATCTGTATATGGGTGGGTTCCACTGGTATGCGTATGTCCCTTTGCTTTCTTTCGCGACAAGGGCTCCGTCGTAGTAAAAAAGGAGATGATAGGGGTCGAATGTCCAGCGATGATCTTCGTTTCCGTTAGGGAATTCTCGACTGCAGTTTGATTGGAGTTGAGGGATCTCAAAATCTGATGGTCTTTTTTCAGCGGGTTGTTCCGCTGACTCCGTGGTGGGTGTTTCGTTTGACGCTCTGCGCCAAACTGTAGGGTGAGCTAGTGTAGAGGAGAGCTCGTTCTAGTGTTAAGGACGGTCCTTATCACATGACAAGCGGCTCAGGCTACAGTACTCTTATGCGTGAGAGGTGGGATCAGGTGATCCAGACGTCTCGGTTTATACGAAGGTAAAGGTCAATAAGCGAAGCAGTAAGTCTTCACGGAAGACTTAGGCGAGCTTATTAACTTAGTTTGGATTCTCTTTAGTATGCTTAAGAGGAGGTTCTTATTAGAACAGTCCTGTATTTACAAAGAGAACGAGCTGAGGAATGGCTCGTTCGATGAGCCTCCTTTTATAAGAAAGGAGGTCGAGTAAATATATGTACATTGAGCGACGGTCGCATCAAGTATCTACGGGAATAAGACTGTGGCACCGTCGTGGCTATGCCGTTGAGATGGTGACGATCTGTGGCACTGTCGTCGGGATGGTGACGATCTGTGGCACTGTCGTCGTCGCGTCGTTGAGACGGTTACGAACTGGGGCATAGTCGTAATCCGTCGTTTAGCGACGTCCTTCCTAGTAATGGCAATGGAAAATGAAGTACCTTGGACAAGTTGTAACAGACGGAGCTCATCGACGATTGAAAGTTTTGTTAGTTGGTGTAGATCAATATGTATTTGTCTCCGGTGCTATGACTATCGTCAAACGAACGACTCCAGCTTGAAACGGGCGAGAAAAGGTCTGGTATTGTGCAAGGAAGTACGTACAATGAGACGTGAGCTCGAGCATAGTGTTCGGTTCTCGTTAGCCAGAGTTGCAGTGCCTCTCGCTTTCTCGAGGACACGTTAGGGATGTGGTTTGTATGTTTCTCAAGAACGGAGACAAGATGAAGCTAAACTGCATCGCGAACGTCCATGACGACGGGAGTGAAGAACAAGATACGATAAGACATGCCGATAAGAGTATCCCACAACATTTCCAAGGCTGCCGCAGCGTCCTCCTGCCCGTCGCCGAAGGCGATGTACGTCCAAGGTACCGAGTACGGCTGGCGGATGCAATGACTCGTTAGGTGGATGCTTTCATATATAAGTACGTGCTGTGGGATACTACGTCCTGTAGTACATGTCTGATCGTAACACTCTCTGGGGGGCGTCCGAGATTCCTGGGTCTTCTACTGTCTTGTAGGACGTGAACACCTTTGAAGAATGTATCGATCATTATAGTCAGAAGAGAAGGACGAAGACACGGGACGCACGTCGATGTCTCGTGCCGACGCGCGGAAGGCCACACGCATGTCCACGTTCTCAGAGCCTTGGATGTCTCGATCCTCGATCGCTAGGAAATTCCTGAGACTGCGCCAACGGACGGTGGTCGGCCGAAATCCAGGTGGATACACGCCTGCCTCTACCATGGACAGTCAGCAGTCAGCGTCTTGATAGGAGCAACAAGAGGCAGATTCGACACGATTCCAACTACAGGAAGAGATTGATTAGGGGGGGGGGGTGTACGTGAGGGAAAAGAATGTACTCGCGCAAGGACTAAAAGATCGTTACGTTACCAGTCCGGGTTCTGGTACTCCATTCCACATCACTTTGATCAGATACACTAGAGCGCAGATAGGTCAAGGGGATTGAATGGTACTGTTGGTGAGAGCGGGCAGCATTCGTGGTGGAAAGTCAAAAGCCTGATAGAAGAGTATCCATGAATTGACCTCTAGACTCGGGTCACTGATCATAGCATGAGTGGATGTAGGCGCCAAGTTCGACCCAAAATGTACCTTGTCATGCTTCACCCAAAACAAAACTCTCGGAAGGGACTGGACGTAAGTGGGACTTGATTTGAAGATCAACAGGATACGATTCCATGGAACCGGATATGTACACAGGACCTCCAAGTCTAAAAGCCCACTTGATCAGGTTGTTTGGCTGGAGTTGAATTCGAGAAAATACGCACAAGCAACATCAAGTGTATCTTCCGTGGTATGAAGCCCGCCTACGACTGGCCTTCTGCTTGCTGTTGCGTACCATATGGAGATCCTTGTCGACCATCAGGCGGGTTGGAGCATGAAATGACAGGGAGGATGGTTCGTCTTGCGTGAGCGATTGAAATGACGAAGACGAGAGTTGGAGAAAAGCAAGTCGATGAGTGCCGTTGATGTCGGCAGTTGTCGTTGTCAAAATGAGAGTCGTGTCGGCAAAGGCCGGATGATCTGAAGACGAAACAGATAGCAGGCGATGGCGCGGCCAACGACCAGGTCTAAACTTGTTTCTATCTCTTGCCCAATCCCATGATCTTCCTTCCTAGCGTTGAACCCTCCTTCTTGGGCGACATCCTCGAGGTAAATTTCCTCCTCGTCCTTCGCACGCCTTACCATTACGAAATTCCAGAATACCTCGCTGTCGCCGTCGTAAGGTTGCGAATCCGTCTAAGGATACTTACGATGGACCAAACGAACGCCCACAAGCTTGGTGAAAACCCATGTGGGCGAGCAAGGACACGGGTGAGACGGAAGACGACCGGAAGAGTGGAGTTAGGGCATAGGGCGTGATGTTGCATCTGAAGTGCGGGGTGCGGTCATGGTTGGCGAAGATGTCAAGGGCCGCGTACGGGCGTACCGTAGGTGGCTGGGAAATCCTGGAAGGTGCATGGCTATGTCTGGATATCGAGTCGTTGAATTGGTCCCCTTTTGACAGTCGCGCTCTATGGTGGAGGTCCGAGAATGGCTGAGAAATCTCAGGTCAGGCCACTACAGATAATGTTCACATCTTTCAAATTTCGAGGCGCATGAATGAGGGCTCGGAAATAGTAATGCATCCTGCGTTCGTCATGGGCATCAGCCCCAAAGCCTCCACCGTCGCCACTCATGGGTTATCGCCTACAATGTGCTTCACGACTACGTACCCTGAATATGAGATGAACTGCCTTCCATCGCAACTTACCCAAGCTAGTCCCAGCTCTTACTGCATACCATACGCAAGCCGCCCGTCCTGTCATGCCGCAAATTTAGCTTCGCCGGGATTGTGGAACAGTCGACGTACTCTATCCAAAGACATGACGATCGTATAGGCGACGTCACTGTGCGTGTTGTCTTCCAGCGGGCACGTCGCAGTGTGACAGATTATCTGAGACGCCCTCACAACTTGGAGGGTATCAACATATTGACTACGATAAACCCGGGCGTCAAGGCCTTTGTATCGCCGGTACATGTCCACTCTGCGGGCCTCTTCTTCCTCAAGTTCCTGAAATAGCCTGATTACAGCGAAGGTCTCTGTAGTCAGGGAACCGTCGTGGATGGGATGTGTGTGGCTGAAAACAGAGACCACCTGCGCTGCTTGTAGATCATGGCCATGTCGCGGTTCACATAGCACCATGGAATCGCCCACGGAGTGTTCGTGTGAAGCAAACTTCACACCGCGAGTTTCCAGAAATGATCCGACCAGCGCCCGTGGACTGAGTTGATAGATATCGAAGTCGGAGGGTTCTGTGTACATGCAGTACCGCAACGAGCCGGCTTCTTGATTCAAGAGTTGGACCAGACCGCGGTATACTTCAGCTGGGAGATCTGACGACGATACAGCTCCCCCGAGCCGTACGGGTGATTGGGTTTCGGGTTCGGTAAGGTCAAGGGCCCGTAGATCGTTCATGAATGTTCCCCGAAATGTGTTACCGAGATATTTTTCGAGTGCTGCGCGCAATCCTCCTAGGAGTTGGTTAAATCTACTACTCCAGAGGAGTCCCCGGAGGTTTGCCATTTCACAGAACATATAGAAGAAAGTTGTCTCCAGCTCTCCTGCGAACACATTAATCAGAGAACGCAAGGACGGACATATATGATATAACGTACCCAATTTGCCATTCGTCTTGATTTTTTGTATCACGCCATTATACCTTTCAAAAGGGAAGGCCCACCACGCGTGAACAGGTCCGAAGCGACGCAGGAATTCCACGAGATGAAGGCAGAGGTGATGGTTGGGAACTAGTACATCCTTGCCGAAATGGTCGACAAGGCTCGTGAGATAGTACACGAAGTAGGTCTGGATGAACTCCCGACTTTGGGCGGAGGTGGAGCGCATAGTAGCCCAGCGGATAGCCATGACGAGTGCAACGAAATTCTGCAAGACCCACCATCGAGGTGGGCCTTTATCTTCGTCGCTTGTTCGAGAAGCATCCGGGTTCCCCCACAATCTGATCAATGTAATCGGCATGTGAACGCCGCAGGCAAGGCGCCATTGGTCCGCCTTGACTTTCCCTTGACCTGGCGAACCAAACGTCATTGGTATTCTACCAATCCAAGATGGAAGGGTGGTTTTTGCTACGTCGGACCGGATCTCTTCCAATACTTTCTTGGTAAGTATAGCGGTCCCTGGTTTCTTTCCAGTGGCAAAATCAACAACGGGGAACTCATGAGGAGCGGGGCACACGATCTGGACTGCGGGATTTTTTGTGCGCTGTCATCTGGTAAGAAAACGTTTTAGAGCAACGACGTGATGTGAACTCACCCATTTTACCAGTGCACCGGCCAACTTGTCTTTAGTGACTTTCTCTGGGATGGGGACTCCGTTCGCTTTGGCAAAGGCCAGGATATACCCATGTCGGATATCCTTCGAGTTGATCAATTTGGTGGAACACATTTCGACACCTAACTTGACCTGTGCGAGGAAGGCGGCCTGCTCTTTGGGATTGTGTGGGGTATTCTGCTTGGATCGTCCAGCAATAAGGCCCCATATTTCCGTGCAATGACGTTTAAACTCGCCGAGAAAGAGGTTGTGCATAGCATCGAGAACGGAATAGCGAGTGATGTCCCAATAATCCAGGTTAAGGAGTTCAGACCAACGGATGCCGGATTCTTCGAATAATGCCTCCTGAGCCTTCTCATCCTTCGCATCTCTCCACTGGCGAGCGAGGCGTATGTGTTCTTCTAAGGAGCGTCGAGGAAACTTCTTGTACGTGAAGTCCGATATATCGGATTTAGGCTTGAGGCAGAATGAACAGAAGTGTTTCAGGCTGCTAAAACTGGCCTGTCCGGCCACCTTGCGCAACGCAGGAAGGTCACATATGAGGGGTATGAGTGCACATCGGATAAGGCTTGCGAACGGCTCCTTAGCCGTACGGGTTAGGATAACGCCACGATGCCAGAGACGACTCAAGTCCGAAACGAGCGGCCGGAGGAGATGGTTGATGTCTGAGAGCGTAGGCTCAGAAGGTCCTGGAATGATACCCGCAAGGTACACGTTTTCGAGGCGGTAGCGAATCATCGGCGGTAGGTTCAGGCAGACCATGTAGATGGCCCCAACCGATGCGCTCCTGCTGGAGGTTCGAGATCCGTACGGATTGAACCAGTCGATAAATAGACTGAAGGCAAGACGGTACTCGTGGGTGGGGGCGTCCCAATAAGATTTCCCGTCAGGTCCAATGAACGTCCTAAATGCTTCTGCGTCCCATATATCTGTCTCGATGCCTCCAGGCGGCAAACGGGGCTGAGTAATCAGCGACTCTTCTAGACCTGCTCTTGAGAAAAGGCGGGCCAACCATGTGTCGAGGGGCTGATAGACATATTTCCGAAGGGGCACCTGTTTACCATCCTTCATGCGCGTGAGTTTCGTTCCACATTCTGGACCGTCCATTCCTTTGCGGGATGTGCAGATGTCAGGGTAGGGGTGAGGATTAGGGGGGTCGGAAGGGGCGTATGTAGCAAAGCAGCGCTTGCAACAGGCGTACTCGACTGAGGATGGGCGAAGCCGGAAGAGGTCGGGGATGGATCGCACATCCACTGGCAGCTGTGAAAGTAGACGCTCAGCCGTCGAGGCCGTCGCAGGCATGCCCAAAGCGCCGAGAAACATGCATGTCGATCCAATGACCATCTGGAAAGATTCTAAGAGGAATCCTGCGGTGGAGCGAGACATGCCATAGATCAAGTACACGACCATGACGACGAAAAGTGACAGCACGATCGGTATAGGGATTCCGCCAAGTATTGGTAGATAATGTTGAGCTGTATAATTGACAGTGAGCACAGGGGGATGAAATTGGGGTGAAAGTACGCACATGTATCCAGAATAATCGGTGCGAGCCCATCCGTCGACGCGATAAGGTTGGAATCAACCTTGCAAATGTGCCATTGTGCCTCCACATTTCGGTCCAAAGAACCCTCGTAGTACTCCAGTTCAAGAAGAAGGTTGTTGCGTGACCGGATAGCCTCTGTGTCTGTTCTTGGATCCATGTGAATCTTTTGCATGTCCTGTCGCATCCGATGAACAGATCGTTTGTGTGCAAGGAAGTCACCGTTGTTGCGGCGCAGAGTAGTATTCGCTACAAGGTTGGGTACAATGTCGAAGCGAGACTGAGGTTTGATTCCGAACTTTATGATGGGCATCTTGAATGCCGCCTTCTCGGAATGAAAGTGTTTTTTCCACCTCTCGACGTCCAAGAGAAGTTGGGAGGGGGATTCGTTCGAGCTCCTGGATTGATCTGCCTCGTTCATATCTGTGGGTTGGCCCATAGGTCATTCAATCAACCACGCAATGCGAAGGGAGCACACTGAAATCGGATTCTAGGGGATTGGAGGGCTCTTCAGGAGCGAGCGAGCTGACATCTAGGATGGGCTGAGCACAATCGGTGTTCGTGGTATCGCGAATTACTCACTTTCTGACATTGTATCATTTACATGAGTCTCCAGATCTATAGCCATCAAACGTCACCCTCATTGAAATGGGTTATGGCTAGAATCACGTACGATGCTCGTCCTCTGACTCGCGGGAGGCAACAGAAACCTGCTCCCCATCCTCCTCGTCGGAATCCTTCCCTTCTCCCTCGCTGTCCTCCTCACTGTCCTCATAGTATTCGTCTTCCGAGTCATTATCTTCCTCTATACAGTGATAACGGTGAGTTTCATGCGAATACGCATACGCGGCCACGCGTACCTTCCGGTCGATCATTGGAGCACAGAGTTCGAGCCAACATCGCTTGACGAAAATCATCCTCCACTCGCGTCACATGCCAGCTACGCTCAAGATATTGATGGTCTTCGTGTTGTTTTATGTCCAAGTACGTCCCGACAACATATTGTCCTGTTGTTGGATCGCACGATACTTCCAAGTAGCAACCCCGTGCATGACATTGACACAGCTTTCTGAGCCGTGCGCGAGCGCCGTGTGGCATTATCGCGGTTCGACTGGTGTATTTGAGTGAGACCTATGAAAGATCGGGTGACAAGAGACAAAGTTCGGGAAAGGAATGAGTGGCTCGCGGCCTCGCGCTGATGAGTTTCGTTGACGTCGTGCCTCGTGACCGTGTAAATCAGATGAAGGGCCTCGACGCTCAAGCTCAAGCTTCAAGCTTCATTAAGATCGAGCTCACGTCTTACTGTACATACTGCCTTGCGCAATACCAGACCCTTTCTCGCCCGTTTAAAGCTGGAGTCGTTCGTTTGATGATAGATAGCACCGGAGACACTTGTCGGTGAGTGGTTGCGTACGGGGCTCGTCCGTTCATTTGCGATGGGGGACCAACGGTGGCGACCGACTAGTACACGGCAGGTACGATCTCGGATTCCCTCGCATCCTGTATTGAGAGGCCCCCGTCTCGTACAGCATAACCTTGCGTACAAATTCAAGGCAAAGTCGAGGTATGTGTTCTAACCACCAATCTGGTTCTTTTATGACACAATATAAAGCTTTATAATGTCAGATTAGTTGGTCGGAATTGTAGGCTAAGTGGCGGCATTCATACACATCCATGGCATGAGATCAAAGCGCATCACAAGAATCGCAAGCGTGGCGAAGAACAGGCTGCTAACAACGGCTATTTTGAACCCAAACCCGCATATCCTGGACGGGGACACGCACGAAGGCCACCGGCAAGATACCGTACATTTGCGCCAGAATCCCTATCGCGTGTATGAGATGGAGGAGGTCATTCACGGGTGTACAGGCTCCCTCACCTTTGGACGCGTCGACCATATCCTGATCGTTGGACTCTCGTCATTGGGTGTCGACGACCCACTTGCTATCATGTGGAAGTCTTCGCGTGGGGAGATACACTTTTGAAAGTAAAGTATGACCGAGAAGGTTATGGGTGTAAGGTCACTTTGAGACTCACCGTCACGCATTGCACGACTAGGGATGCTGTACAAAGTTCATGTGGTCGTTTCGAAAGCATGACCGATGCACGTACCATGGCCGTGATCAAGTATTTTCACCCGTTTCTGAGATTGAATAGACCAGACATAGACTTGCCCGCTCTCGCCTCCATGTACAATCAACTTCCCGTCTTGCGCGAATGCCACCCAGACGATATAATTTCTTCTGGCACTGACTTCTTTCACCGCAAGCGTGTTCGTAAAAACAGGTGTACCGTTGCCATCGCAGCTGTATACGTCAACACCGGTGCTCACATTCCATGAGGCAAGCGACCGAGTATTGGGGTCCCATGCGGAGTCTCCGCTAAGTGAGACAGTGAGCTACATGGCACGGCAAGAAGAGTTGTGCTTACTGCCTACACCTAGATCTGACTTTGCTCACGATTTCCCAAGAAGATAGCGACCAGGAGATTCTGCTCGATCAGTGGCTCGAAGCCGGAAGAGATAGGGAACAGGGCTGACTTACAATTCTTTCGAGTCGAAAAACGACACGAGGATCGATTTATCGCCGTTGTAGAAGTGAGCCCTGCGCGGTATTCTGCCGTCCGGGGACATGAGTGTTTGTTCAACAACAAAAGCCGCTGATGGGTCGCGTTAAGCAATTCCTAATTCGAGCGGGTTCACATACCTGTCCGCTCCGAGTTGGTACCAACTCCAAGAACAACCACCTTTCTACCCCCAACAACAGCCAGTAGATTCTGGGCGACGCTCAAAGTCATAATGTTGATGGGCCCTTCAAAAACACTGTGCAATGCTACCTGTATGAAGCTTCCCTGACAACTCGTCAGAAAGCTGCCTCCAGATGAAATATGATGAGCCACTACCGCCTCATTCCTCCTCCAAAGCTGTACACATCCATCCGCTCCAGCCAACAAGAGGAAGACGTCCTTGGAGCCTTGCGAGCGGTCCATCCACGCGATGTTGTAGATCGGGCCTTGTTGTGGTCTAATCACCTCCAAGCATCTATATGTCTCCATCGACCACACCCTCACCCGTCTATCATCCCCTAGTGTTCGGATAGATAAGGATGACAAGCGTTGATGGAAGAAAACACACCTCCACTAGCCAGCAAGCATCCATCTCGAGTGAAGGCCATGCAATTAATTGGACCCGTATGCCCTTTGAGCTCCTTCGACGACGCATATTGGAGAGCATTCATGTGTCGAGCGAAGGCTGAGAGGTAAAGAGAAAGAAGGTCGACTGGGTGGCCTGATGACGAGTGCCGCGATCTTGGGCGGTTTGGAACGAGCGGCTAAAGTAGTTTATTTGGACGGGTCCGAGCCTACGCCGAGATCTGTCAATCACGGGTCGAGCCGTGCGCGCCTCCAATCGCCTATCACTGTCAGGTTAGACGTCTAGACGCGTAAGTAAAGTGTGCGTCGCACGGAGTCCCAAGGATGCTTGAAAACGCAGGTTCAGCGTGCAAGTTCGGCTTTTGGCCCAGTTTCGAGACTATCAGTACTATCAGTGCTCAAGCGCTCACACATCAAACACCAATGATCAGTCGATCAAGCCTGGGTCAACGACCGGCAGGTATGTACATATAGATAAGCCTTGTGCGCGGATCGGGGTAATTAACTGTAATCTAATCTAATGCGATCCTCCTTCGGCTTCTCGAGGCTCGAGACTAAATTTGGAGGTAAGATGTGATCACAGATTGTCAGGGAGCCGCCAGTGCTCGTCACGGGCAGTGCCACCTTGCTCTCCCTAACAGACCTTCGTCAGCTCGTGTGCGGATGGTTATCTGCTAGTGTTGTACCTGGATAATGTCGATCGACTTGAGAGGATCGAACATGAAGATCCTAGCAAAATGTAGCAGGTACGCCCCACAGTCGACAAAGTTGTTTTGTCGCGGAACCTACAGTGTGTTAGAACCTAAGTAAGATTTGAGCAATCAGAGCAACACTCTGCATACGGGTACATTTGTCTCCCGGGCCATTGCTTCTAGATCTTGAGGCGTAAGACGAACCGTAGGGGCAAATTTATTTCTATCATTGGCCTCGGCAATAAGAAATTTGCGGAGTTTGACCGCGGCCTCACGGTGTCGCCACCCAAGAGAGTCTAATAGGAAGATATCACACCTGTAACGTCATCGTTAGCCAGGGGGGTTGGACCAGTTTGTTCAACCGACGGTTTTTTATCTGTAGTTTGGCCTTCCTGGATGATACGGGCCGGCCTGTGGATCACTGCAAGATACCAATGTGACCTTGAGGCCGTGAGACGGCTGAGGTCAGGATTTTGAAAGTGGGAGGAGGTTGATCGTCAACTCACTTGACTGGATCATGGATCGGAACAAAAATGTATCTCTTTTCGAACAGGTCAATTTTTTTCGTCCACCTTTTCGCATGTTGGTAGGCATTTTCCCAACTGGGAGATTGCTCATCAAGTTAAGAAATCGAGCGCAGATAGCATGCTTACGGAGTTATCGATGATAGTTTCGTGAAGAAGGAAGTGTGGAATATGTGAATATCTTCTATGAGCTCGGGTTTGACCTTACGCAGATCAGAAGCCCAGAGCCTGTGGTGCAATGTGGTCAAAAAGTTAGACAGATACGGATGGTGTTTCGTACAATAAGCCAAAATTGATGAGTTCATCGTTGAGACGAATGCCAGGCTTGAGACGCAATAAATCCTTCTCAAGAATTGTGTATCGCGAATGAGCGCCGCTGCTATGTGTACTTAGAGCATCAAGTCTAGTTGCGACTCGGAGCCCAGAGTCAAGCAAAGTTGAAGATACGCACGCGATATGATCGTCTTTCGCCTCGCCTTCCGATCGTTCGATCGTTCCTCCTATGGTGGCGGTGTTCGAGGAACCGGGTTCACTACGCAGTATGAAAGACTCGACCCAGGTTCGTGCAGTACATGCAACTTACTGAACTTTGGGGGATGGAAGCAAAGGATTCGCATCGTTGCGTCGCATGCGCTTTCGAGTGTGGCCTGTTACATAAATGGGAGGCTGACTTCCGAAGACTTTTTCATATAATGTTGACGCGGTCGTCTTCCTGATATCTTTGTCTCTTCATTATTCAGTTGATGATATATAAGTTCTCACCCGAGGATCACTGAAAACTGGCTGGAGTTAAACAGTCGGTACACGAGCTTGCAGTACAGGGTTTCGTCCCAGAGATCTTGGGATGTGTCAAAGACCATTATAAGCACGTTTCCTGGAAGCAAGGTCTGAACTAGGTCAATGCGTAAAATTTGTATGCTCAACATGTGGTCACGTTGCCTCACCGGTCGTGTTGCCACTCACGGCTACATTGTTTGGGATATATCGTGCCTCCGTGAGCTGAACGCGAATAAGTGGCACTCCCGACGGGGTCACCTGAGGTCAAATGTTATAATTCCTTGGGGTACTAGCTCTGATATTACGCATACCTTGAAATCTAAAGCCTCGACACACTCAATTAGCGGTAAGCAGGTGTTGACACAGAACACGGAGCCTTCGGTCATCACTCGTAATAATTTCGATACGCCCCAAACGAGCGTGCCGTTCGCAATGGTCGTGATGGATGATGCGTCGCCGATAGATGAGCAGAGGAGGGGGAGCGTATCTTCTTCCAGGGTGGCACTTTGCATGACGGCGCTGGAGATCTAGTAAACACAGTCAGTACCTTTTCAAGTTGATATTGAACCAAACTTGACAGATTAAGTCATTACGTCACAGCACAGATAAGGATAGTCCTTCCCGCGGCTACTATTCCTTTGTACAAGACGGCGACACCTCCGAGTCTGCACTTCGACGCCTCTCGACAACTCACTCATCCCCTCTCACATCCCAACATGTCCGAGCTTGACCATGGACCCTATCAACGCCTCCACTCTCTTGAGAATGGCCACAGCGACTCTATTTCTTGTCTGTCTTTCTCACCTAAAACAGACCTCTTGGCGAGCGGCAGCGAGGACGGTACTATCGTGCTATGGAACACCCTGAAGGGAACTCGTCAGCGGAATATTCAAATCGGAAGTCCCGTTACTGCTTTACTCTGGCATCCTTCTCGTCCGCGTTTCCTGGTGTGCGGTTCTGAGACAGGCGTTACCTTGTATGACACTCTTGTACGCGATATAAATATCTTCGATGATTTGAGTACTGACGCCTCTCGTTCAAGACGGATCAATGTGTACCTGCTATGCTGGGATCTCAAGGATATGCACACTGCATTGATATTGATAAGGAGACGGGGCTTTTAGCCGTCGGTGTTGACTGCGACGTCCATATCGCCAAAGAGGTGGTCGATAGTAAGCATTGAGCCTTTCGAGTTTCCATCAACAAACCTTTGTTTCTAGAACGATTTGCTACGTTCTCGCATGTTCCGCGCCCCGGTTCTCCGACGGACTCCGCCATTCTTCCCCGATCTCTACATTTTCTTAGCGGTGGAGCTAAACTGATTACCGCATACATATATCACGGCATAACGTGAGTCCTCCCCTCTCCCCTCAGGCGGTTTCCATATTGGACACTTGTACTTCCGTTGTCAGATGCTGGGATGTCGAATCCAACATGTCTCTGTGGCACATGAATCCTGAGAGCGTGTCCCCGATGTATGGAGTTTCTTATTTTGAAACTCACATCCCGTTGACCATTCCATCTTCTACAGAGGTTCGACCGCGCTCTCTCCTGACTGCAAGACTATTGCCATTGCAAAGGTTCAAGGCACTATTCAACAATTTCGTCTATCCCAATCGGACGCGATCCAGAGCTACTTTTACGAAGCCGACAAGCAGAACAACTACCCTGTTTTGGTCACGTTTCTGAATGGTAATAAAGGCATCATCTCCGGGTCGCTGACGGGGGGTGTATTCATCTGGGCCACTGGCTCTGGTTTGCACCAGCAAACTCTAAGCCACGAAGGTATGTTTGTCCGCGCTCCATTGCCCCTCCTGTCTCACAAAAGTATAGACAAGTTGATTCAGGTCATCGCGGCAAGTCGGTTTCACCTCCTTCAAACTCGTGTCTAAGTGAATTCCAGACAAAAGAGACGAGTAAATACAGCCTCATCGCTACAGGAAACTCTAAAGACGGTAAGGATACTCGTGTTGTACTCTGGCGCGCTATGTCGAGTGAGTTTGATCAACTCGATCATTTCGTACTTTTCATGAGACATCTCATCAGGGACGAAACGTACGGAAAGCAAGATCAGCAAAGTATTGGGGCGCTTGGTATTTTACTCCCCCGCCCTGCGTCCTTCGTTTTCTAAATACGTCCTAGGTCTGGTTTATCGAGGATACGATAGCAAGTATGGAGCACGACAAGGAAAAAGGCCGACCGGTTGTCATCTTCTTCCTCCTAGCAAGCTTTTTTACGCTATACATCTTTCGAAAGTCACTGTGGGTAGCTATACCCGCATCGCTATTGGTGGGTTGCACTATCTTCTAGTGAACCCTTGTTCCTAACCTCGTTCGGCTAGGGCGCTATTTGGAACAGGATTCTTACTGGTTTAAGATCGGTATGGGACGCTCTTCTGGACTTTGGAATAACGCAGATGAGTGTGGCTAAGGTGTGGGCCCGAAAGACGATGTTGGAGTTCCTGGAGATCGAGCAGCATGATTAGACGGCTTCTGTCATTTTTTAACGTTTTTGAGCAAAGGATCACAAAATTTCTGAGTCATTGGTCAAATGCAGGACTCTCACTCATCCCAATTTCCGATAAAATGCAAATCCAGAAACTCCGCTATACAATACATGGACGAGGTGACTTGGCGAACGCGCCGAGCGCGTCGACGTCATGTGATCACATATCCCGCGATGTCGTAAGAATCAAACCAACCATGAACTCAGGACTGCTGTACGCATCTGCCATCTCCCTATCCTCTGCCATACTCTTCCCCGTACCCT
This sequence comes from Amylostereum areolatum, assembly GCA_012932865.1. Taxonomy (NCBI): domain Eukaryota; kingdom Fungi; phylum Basidiomycota; class Agaricomycetes; order Russulales; family Stereaceae; genus Amylostereum; species Amylostereum areolatum. The sequence goes on from SAXG01000083.1 coordinate 101,129, forward strand.
TTTGACCGCCCCAGATTTCTTGCATATCCCACATTACGTTTCCAGTGGACGCCGTCGGTCCTGCTCTTCCGGATGCCAACGTGTCGACACCTGCAAGTGCATGGGGTGTATCGTGCTCATAGTTATCCCAGACTCTCCCCTTCCCGTCCGCCTCGCCCGGGCAATGACCTGGACGACGTTCCGCCACCCCTGCCCCAATCACAGCGAGGCACGGTGCTATTGGAGGGCACAAATTAGAAACTCGATCGTGGTCGAAGGGGCATGCCGTCCTGTACGTCGGCCGTGTCTCATATAGATGTATACTGACCCTCTGTTCCCTTCACGTTCTCCTGCGACGCGTCGGCCCGCGGAGATGCAGTCTTGCACGACCTTCACAACATGGATACACTTCCGTCTTCCTCCGGCCAGCTCCAAACATGTCCCTTGTTCTCGTCTTCGTATCAATTGGGCTGATCCTGCTCCGGGCTGGGCACGTTGTCAGCGGTGGAGAGCGGGAACCCTGCGCCGTCTTGGCTACGGGAGATACATGGGTTGGTATACTTTTCCAATATTTTCCGCAGTCTAGCTCACGGCATCGTGTTACAGGATATCTATATCTCATGCAATCGAGTGAGATGTTTCCTGGGGTACGCGTTCGTCCTCTTGTCCTTCTCTACCTGCTCAACTCGTTCGCTAGTAACTGCTCACTGACATGGGGTTCGACCCCGGCACTACGCCCAGTTCACTCTTTCGGCAGCAGCTGGTGGTGGAGATACCTGTTCTCCCGGTCCATGTCGTAGATTTACATTCCAATACGTATCATATCTTGTGTCTTACATCTATCGTCTTACATCTGTTCGCTGTTCATTCCATTTCGTCTCTTGTGCATCGCAACATCGCCATCTATTTTTTTTTGAGCATCAGAAATCTGTCGCCACTTGTAAGGAGAAATGAGATTACCTTGCAGCTTGGAAGTCACCCATGGGTACACCTCACTCGATATACATCTCCTTGTCGTTGCCGCCGTCGTCCCACATGCTGGTACTACCATTGTTGCCCATGTCTTCAACACCAAACGAATCGAAAGGACCAGGACTAAAGATATCGTGGGGGAAATGGTCTACATCGGAGGTGAAGTCGGTGGGAATAAGCGTGCGAAGAGCTCGCGGCGCCTCGGTGGTTGAGATGATGGCCGGAGACGGTACCTGTGAAACAGTAAAGACATGTATACGGACTGGACTTTGGCAAGAATTGCTCACCGACTGGATTGCAGACTCTACATTGGCTAGCAACGTCCTCCAAATTTGCATCACGTCAGCGAGAACTTTGTCGCGACAATGTTCGCAACGAACGCCCGCCTTCTCCTTGGGGAACTCAAAGCGATCGATGGAAGGATGCATCTGCAAGGATTTCGCCAGCGCTTCCATGATTGCCCATAGCTGCACTCTACCCCACCATTTCGGGGTGTCAGGATTGCTCTGGAGCCAGTCGGGATGAGGGGCGATGCAAAAGATGCAATAGCCGCCACGCGGCGGATCTGTGAAAACAAGACCGCGGACGGTGTGCAACGAGTCCGGGGACAACACTGCGCGTCGAGCAAGCTCTCCACACTTGACGTGATACCGGACAAGGGCCTGATGGTTTGGGCGTGATAGCAGGAAGGGGTGCGAATGAAGTCGGTATAGAGGGAGTTGTAGCACGCGCTGCGACGCCAGATGAGCAAGGTTACCCACACCGAAATCCATGGCGATATGGAAGGCGAGGACAGCATCACAAGCGATGAACGCCTCGAGCGCGCGCAGCCCGGCATCCTCCAGTTTGGACACTCTGTACTCCCGATGAAACTGCAGGGCGGAGATGATGTCTTTTGGTGGGGATAGGATGGGGATGGGGGTTTTGGGATGGATATACTGAAGAGCGAGTCTGACGACCTCCGCATCTTCGGGGATGGGGATGACGGGTAGTCCGTCGATGAATTCGAGTCCTCCCGCAGTGGAAGGCCTGAGCGCGAGACAGAGGTCTCCGAGGCGATCACTGGCGAGCTTGATGACGTCTCTGTGACAGTAGAAGAGTACGTTATCCCCCGTTTTGATGATCGTGTCGGTAGGGAAGGAGGTAGACCGTGAGGAAGAGTCGAATGGAGCCGATGCGACTTGCATATTTTCGAGCCCGGAGTGAGACATGATCGAAAGACGTTGGGGAGTACGTGTAGAGATGGATATGGGAGGTGTGAGAGTGGTTGAAAGAGCCATCGATGGCCCTTTGTAGCCTAGATAATATCGGCCCTTGAGCTTGCGCAGGCGAGGTGTGACTCCTAAGGCCTAAGGCCTAAGTGCCTAAGCGCTCAAGCTATCGCTACTTTCAGCTGATAGTTCGGTCAGTTATAGTTCGGTCAGTTCCTTGGGGGTTCAACGTTCATGCATCATGCATGGAAAGTCAGTGACGAGCCCAGGCCCCAAAGAACACCGAGGTCCGCGACTTGGGGCGTCGACAGGAGCAAAGTTCACATTAGCTCTTGTCGCTCAACAACTGACCTGGGATATCTGCAATGAGATACCTGGGGATCGCCGTTGGTAAAAATAAGTAGGTTTTAGGTCAAGCGGCCGCGAAGAGGAGGAATGACCTGGGAATGACGATTCGAGCGCGATCTGTGGTCGCAGGCACGTGTGGCTAGTCTACTCCCACTGATGCGCTTGTCGAGAGGTCGGGGGAGTTCAGTATGTTCCGAACGAAGGGCCTTGTCAGTGTCGTGCCGAGGAGCGCCGAGCATGCAAGTAAATGTGAATAATCTAAATTAGTACTTACAATAACTGTCGTCTCTCCCTCGTTGTTCCCTCGCATCCTCCTTCATCGTGCCCCTTCTCATTTTCGTCACCTTTCTGGAAGGCTTCGGTTGATTTTGATAGCCGAAAAACACGCACAGAACGGGACTAGAGGATGGACGCATTTCTCCAGTTCATTCAGAAGAAAGAACGGTCTGTTTCCAATTCCTCGAAAAGCTCTCCCTTCTATGCGAACCGGGCGAACTACGCAACTCCTAAGCTTCTCATCTACTACCCACGTTTGGTGGACCAGGGAACCTGGGGGAGGGACGGGCGATCGTGACGAGGAACGGCCGGAAATGGAATCGGGTTTGCGATGATGCCCCAGTTACTGTAACATACTCTGTTTTTCTCTCGGTTTCTTCCACGCTAATTTCAACAACGGGTGCGGGCTTCCCTTCGCACATCGTCGATAGATATCAAAGCAATGCACGAGACTCGCAACTGCACCCGGTCCTGTCCTAAGTGCTCAATATTCAAGAGGCGCTAATGCATCAGTATACATCACCGCTACTGCCTCGAAACCTTTCCCCCGCCCTCCGATCTCTCCCCCCTTAGCCCTATACATGTACGGTTAGATTCGGCCTCCAGGTGTGACACCGAGGCATACTGACCTCTATGCATCCTTCTCAGGCACCTCGTCCTCACCCACAAGCCCCTTTACTCCGCCTTCCAGCTCTTGAATGCGTGCGTTCTCTTTTTTCTTTATGGAGAAATACCGCCATCCGGAGCGCCCTGCTTCACCCGCGATCGGTGATCACCGGTCACCCCATGGACCGCTTCGGATACCAGGCGCACCTGTGTCTCCCCGACGATACTTCGTGCGTAGTCGCGTTCGTGTGTGACCACTAGAAATCGCACTAGCTCCTGTTTTTGAGAGATTGAATCGATCGCGGCAGGGGCGGCTACATAACGGATAGACCGGCATTCGTCAAAATCAGGTATTGATCAGGTACCGCGGTGAGTCGCACCTAGTCGCACGCATAAAGGAGACGCTTACAAAGCCACGCTTGCTTTGTCCCAGACGCCACTGAGCAGGACCTAGTGGCTTCATGCTTGGGTTTTTAAGGCAAAAGCGCCGCCAGAAATCTCCACCGCAATCCCCAGCATACGCAAATCATCAGCACATTCATGACGCAGTCAGTCAGCCAACCCATCACGTACGCCCTTCCTAAGCCCTCAGGGCCCCAACCCTAGCGTACAACCGAGGCTCACATTCACCACAGGACCTCGTATCTGTCCGCCATCGAGGAAGTCACCGATCATCTCTCAAACCTCGTCATCGATGTGAGCCTTCGCGTTCGCCGAAGCGATATACAGCAGCTTCGCCTCTACCAGCAAGCGCTCGCCCACGTCGCCGTACTCCTTGTCCTGCTCCTCGCCATCTTGTTCGTCATGGGAAACATCTATATCACCTACCGAGTTATCTTGGGTGGATGTAGCATTATAGAGGCAGCCATCCTACTCGTGCTCTCCTACCTTGAACCGAATGATGACGTGAAGGAAAGGGAGACTCGAGGATGAAGCGACTGCTTCCGATCGGGAGTCAAGACCAACTCGGCGATGCAGGCGGCGGGCGGACCGACGAGTAGAGATTCGAAACGGGTTACTACATAGTAACAGAGTACACGTGAATTTCAGCCCTTTCCTGTATTCCTTCTCCTTCATCTTGGAGTGTTGACAGCTTCAGCACCTCCTATCTGAGCACGTGCGCAGAGCTTCGGGGTACGGTTCATGGCCATGGCCGCCTCGTGCGAGCCGTAATTCCTCATGATTAAGTCTAATTTTTCGTCAACCCGACCAGGTCCTCGGGTTGGAAAGGAGGAGACATACTCTCATATGGGATGTTGGGTGAGACGAGAGACCGTGCGCGCATCATCATGTAAGAGCAAAAAACGATGGTGAGAGGCAGAGCCCACTGCCCAGTGAGTGACGCAGATCGTCGTCGTCATCAGTATGACTCATTACCGGTCGACGCCGGACGCCTTACTTACATCAATTGCGACGCGTATGGATGAGTGACGCGCAAACCACGTGATCGCGCACCTCTGGAGCCGAGCTTGAAGCGGCGGCGAGGACGACGATGTCACGACCATCTCCCGTCGCGGTTGAAAGCACACTCTTCCTTCTTAAGCTCCCCGCCTCGCTCTCCAAATCTGCTATCATCACTGGCGTCCTCATGGCCGATGCAGTGGCCAGGTCCGTTCAAGACCAGCTTGCCAACGCCAAGTACGAGATCTGTAAACTCGCTGGCGACAAGCAGAGCCTCGAGGCAGCCCTCAAAGCACGCGAGGTGGCGCACCAAGAATCCATCGATTATCTGGTCGAACGGCGCGAGGAAGCTATCTCTGAACTCTCATCCCGTGTTGAAGACAGGGAGGCAAAGTTGAAGGAGGCGGTCGACGAGTTGGGCAAGCTGCAGGGACCGCTACTGGAGGAGACGCAGCTGTTGGAAGCAAGAAGGTCTGGGCTAGAGGAGGAGCGGCGGCAGCTTATGGAGCAGAAGAAAAAGCTGGAGGAGGATGCATTGGTTCTAGACGGGAGGAGGAAAGCTTTGGACGAGGAAAGGGCGGCCTTGGATGAGCGACGGCGCCAACTCGAGGAAACATGGTCAAAGGAGACAACTGTGCCGCGACAGGACAGTGCAGACATGGAGGTGGACTTCACTTCGAATAGGCACGGGAAATCGAAAGCGCTGGAAAAGAACCAAGAAAGCGAACAGGCGATCAAAACCGAGCCCTCCGCGTCCACGTCTTTTGGATCGGCAATGTCAAGATTGGTCAAGTCGAAGATCTCAGCACCTCCGGGAGGACCAAGTACTGCTCGTGGATCGTCCATACCCTCGGTATTCATTCCTGATTTACCTTCTAGCCACTCATATTGACATTCCAGTCCAGTCCGTCGAAGGAACGCTCAAGGTCGAGAACCGGTCCGCGGTTCGTCTGCCATGACCCACTCGATACTCTCCCTTCCATCTAGAACAATTCACAACATAGGTACCTCCCATTTACGAAGCTAAAGTGTGCCGAACTCCAAACGTCCTTCCCTGTACGAATGTCAACGTCGATCATGTAAGTAGGTGATCTGGTCTTACACCGCTATCCTAGCTCATTACAACAGGATGAAGTTATAGAAATCAGCAGCGACGAGGAAGAACCATCGAATGTCATCATCATCGGTTCGTCACCAAGCCCCCCGGACCTACGGCGATTTCACAGTCCTCCACCTAACCTCATGAACCTGGATAACAAAACCCATCCCAGGCCAGAATCCCCTTACCTACCTCAAGGTACGCGACATAGCAGACAATCCGTGCCGTTGGACGTGTCCTACCTTGGTCGAGTGCGTAAATCTCACTTGGAACCAAGATAACACCTTCGCTAATTTACGAAATAGCGACAGTACCCTTCTCTGCATGCGGATGCCAATAATAAGGTCTGTGGTTTATAATCACTGGTTATTATCTCGACATCCTGATGCCAATGAATCGACCAGCGGAAAACCATGTCCATGCATCGCTCTTCTCCGGATGCCTTGACGAAACGCCGAAAGCTCGACCCAATTCATTCTCCGAGCTCGCAGCGGATTCATTCCCCTCAGTCTAAACCTTTCATAGCCAAGGCAGAAAGCAGCGACCGTGCGACCTCGCCAGCGTCATGGAGGTCCTCGGTCAAACCCGTGTTCGCTTCTTCTTTTCCGCCGATCCCTTCCATCACCGCTCAGATACCCACAAGTCTCAAAGACCGTGTGGCATCATTCGAGTGCATAAAAGTCCCCGCATCTCCGTATATCCCTTCCCCAACGTCTCCCGACGTCGGCTGCTTCTCGTGTACGTACATTGGCGAAATAATCGGCGGGAGTCACCAAACGCTTGTGGCTAACATCAAACTGTGTCATCGAGCTTCGAAGCCAAGGCATCGTGGCATCTTCCCTCAGCGCTTCCAAAACCCGGGGCTTCCTTACGTGCAGGGCACGCCAGGAACAATTCTCGCGAGTCGGTTCGACGTCCTCGGGTTTACCAGTCTCTTCATCCGCGCGGAGCATCTTAGTAAAGCGGTCTGGCTTTATTTCGGGGAGTATGAGCTAGAGAAGAGCAAGACGGACCTCAGCGGGGATGAATTTCAACGCCTTCCGGTGAAGGTGCGTTTCAGCTTTCGTCTACCTGAACACAACGTACTAAATTCTCTGCAGACGCGCAACCAATGGGCAAAAGCCATTCAGGGCGGCTCGCAGAGAGAGGGTCGCTGTTATACTGAAATGTGTGCGCGGATTGCGCTCCGAAAACACAAGAAGGATACATCGGAAGCCGCGGTGAAGGCGGCTGCCGACACCCTGATTCTGACGAAGAAACGCTTGGTGAAGCGCCCATCCTACTTAATCGTCAGCACAGAAGATGTTTTAAAGGCAATGGATTGTTGAGACGAGGTACCAATCCTTCTGCCACTTGACACTAACCAGCCGTATACTCACTTCGCACACCACAGAAATTGAGCGTGATCATGCTGCGCCCCGTGTCTTTCGACGTTGACCTCCACGAACATTTGTGCTCACGAACCTCCGCCTCAAGCCCCTCTCAAACCCCCAAATCTACTCCCGAGCCCAAATCTAAGCATAAAGAGCGGGTGGCCGCCCGACGCGAGTCCGATGGTGCGTTGCGGATAGCTCTGAGTCAATTTGCCCAGTCTACTCCAATTCTCCACTAACTGGTTGCCTATGTGTCTACAGTCTATGCCTGTAACCCTTCCATGCCCGAGTCTACGCCCGAGATCAGACGCAGTGCACGCCACCCAGTCGGCGTTCGGAAATCATACACGATTGAGGGCCCTGATATCGACGAAGACAATGATTCGACCTTCGAGGAATCCGATGAGCTAATCGACTACGAAGAGTAGCTGAGGATGATATCCGTGTTTTCCACCGCACACACTCATACATACAGCATGTACAGTACTGCTTAATTTTTACGCCGCCCCGCCTTTCCTTCGCCCTACAAATGTCATTCCACGGCCCACCGCATAAGAGATAGAGATGGACTTACGACAGTACAACACTGCGGACAGCGGTGGTAAGATGATAGGCCACACCTCTACTTCCGTGAGGCCGAATATTGCGAAAATGACGAGGGAAAGGATGGGATAGAGCCATTGTGAGAGATAAACGTCAAAGGGGATCCAGCTCAACAGCAGACAAGGATACTGACGGTGCGTGTATGGGCGGTGACCAGCTCGTTGGAGGAGACAGCGGGTTGTATACACTTGCTACATTGTAACTACAGACACTTGCACGTATGTAAACATTGTTTGTACAAGACCAATGGGCGTCGAGCTGGGGGTACACATTAGGGTAAGTACCTGGGGATAACGGAGGAGAGATCATTGTACATACTTGGACGAGGACGTAACCTTCAATAAGCTGAGCCACGGGGGACGTGCGGTTACTCCGCTTCCAAGCTTCGCACAGCGTGCAGGTAGATATGTCAAAAGTGTCAGTGATGATGATATCGTTGTACGTGTGGGCTTAGATGAACTGGGCCGTCAGATTTGCGGCGGTGGAGTACGTCGAGTTGGATGTGGGTTCGTAAAGGTAAGCAGAAAGACTGTCGTCGGTTTAGTACGGAAGGTGAGAGCCAGTCGAAGAAACGCGCGTCAAGAAGGGGCTATCGAAGGAAGATGAGCGTGCTAGGAAAAGACAAGAAAAGAGATTGTACCCGATGCAACTTGAGCGGCACTCTGCGGGTGGTCTCTCTACTCTATGAGGGCCGTTTTCACGAAATAATATTTCGTGCAGTTGTCACTTGCAAGATCACATAAAAAGAAGCATTTTCACTTGTCACTCGCCAGTTGCCAGTCTGCACTTTACACTCGTGCCTGACTCGTGCCGGCGGCTGCGGCCGCTCGGAAGACCTCCGGAAAATCACGCCGCGATTCCGAGGTCATGTGACCACAACGCGTCTGACGCGTCTCAGTCGAATATACGCTCACTCAGAGCGATAGCAAGCTGATCTATACCCTTGCCTCGTGCATGGGTATATTTTTCCTTATTCTACACGAAACAACGTTGTAATGCACGGGAAAAACCCCAATTTTGCGATGTTAGACTCCTTTTTGACTATATGTGTAGCTTTTGAGATATGTTGGGAGTGATTTGGGCATTGTATGCAAGCAAATCATGAGGGATAGTATATTGGAGCATTTATGAGTAATATTGTATGAGTTTTGTGCCACTGATCATCCTGAGAGGACCGTATAACTTGAGTTTTATCAGAAGCGGACTTAGTGGAGACGTATAAGGAAGGCCACGTGATCCCGGGAGTCGGGCACCGGCTAGTTCCGAGGCTGCGCCGCTGCTGCGGAAAGTGGAGTGTGAGGTGCGGCGACTGGAAAGTGACAACGGAATATACGTAATAGAAGTGCAACCTACCAAGTGATATCTGATGAGCGGGAATATTTAGCGATAAATAATGTCATACTACTCTCTCTACGAACTTGAAGTCGGTACTCGGGAGTCGGTATGCCGCAGATTTCCATCCTTACCTCATCAACGTCAACATGCGAGACCCTATACTTACCTGTGATCAAGAACATAATTATCAGCGAGCATTCTATACATCCAGTCCTCCCGCCGACTTATAACGCACTTCCCAATGCCCACCGACGGCCGTAGATCCTCATTCAGCTCGCGCAAACCCAGAGGGCATACTATCTCTCCCCGCGCGGATGACTACAGTTACAGCAAGACAAATGGTTCCCGCATCGGTCATGTCGACCACAGGCTAGACAAGCTGGGGCTCGACGACGACGTCTTTGGCCGTGCCAATGTGCGCACACGTCCTCGTACGCTGGAGACGCATGTGAAAGCAAATGGGAGGCATAAAAACGTCATGGAAATGCCCGATCTCTGTCCGGATGAGTTGGACGACGGTGCGTGATATCGCCATACGGGGATGATCACGACAATGACCTAGTATCGTAAAGGAGAGTTCGAAAAGGACCTGGTTCCGCATACGACTCGACGGGTAACCTTTGCACATCTTTCTCACAGCGAGGAAAGCGCGGAAAGCGAGCAATCGCCAGAACCTCCCCGCAAAAAACAACGGAAGACAGACAAAGAACAAGTCCGTTGTGAGAAGGATCAGCATCTGCCCACAATCTTACGTGCGCCTCTTTTTCATTCCCGGTTACATTCTCATGCCTCGCACTCACGCACGCGCTGCTCAGCGTCGTTACAACACCCCGACGGCCTCCGAAGAGGCGCCCGAATGCGTTTCAAGCCGCTAGCATGGTGGCGTAACGAGAAGGTTGTCTACGGGCGCTGCAACACTGGCACATCCTTTGTGCCCGTTATAAAGGAGATCGTGCGCGTACAAGAGGGGCCTCATTTACCTCTGGGCAAGGTGGGCAACTGCAAACGGAGCAAGGCTCACGAAGATCCTTTGGGTGCTTATAAGCCGGAGGAAAGATGGGACGAATGGACGCCCCTAAGGGGTGTTGTGTTCGACTGGTATACGGGCAAGGAAGTGCAACGACGTGAGCAGAACAACGGTGTTTGGAAGGAGACAATGTCAGATCTTACATTGCAGGCCTCACCTTCCCTTCTTCGCATACCCGTGTGCAACCTCGAGCCTCGGCGAACAACGAGTATCATTTCCAAGAACTATTTGGCGACGACGGGTTCATCGCGGCGGGACAACTTATAATCTCACCCAATGGCAAGAAACCCACCAAGACAACGAAGGACAACACATACGTGTGTTCGTATTTTCACGTATTTTTTAAATCTCATCTCCCGTAGGTTTTCTTTGTCGCCGAGGGCGCCGTTTCCTTTAAAGTTCATGAATCTTCGTACACTCTCTGCACCGGGGCATCGATCCTTGTTCCACGAGGAAACAGCTATTGCGTTGAGAACATTGCGGACCGCGACGCCTATAGTCGTTCATGTTGGCGGCGGAATGGGGAAGGACGACGGAGATGGAAGACGAAAGCAGGAGGCGACAAAGGGTCAAACGCGCTTTTATGGTGACCGGAGGCGTGTTTGACACGAGGCACGCTGATTAAGCCGTGGGTCCTTGTATGCTCCATGAACGAAGGGAGACCGGGATATAGGCGGGCTGGGTAGGGATGCAGTCGTGCCGTTCCGAAATTACGATGGAGCATGTACATGGGTGCAAGAAGATTGGGTGGGAGCGCGAAAGCTGGCTGGTCTAGTTGCACCAATGAGTGAGGACCCCCCTGGAGGTACAGTTACGTATCGCGCAACGACCGACGAAGGAGAAAGAAAGTGGGAATTTGCACGCGTCGCTCGGCGGACTTGACTGTGAGGAGGGGCTGCAACTTGTGGGGTAGATCCGGGTATTGTAAGAACGTTGGAAGGAAGAGGACTGCCTCGCGGCCACTACTGACTGGGTGTGAATTGTGAGCACTTTCCATGACAGAAATGATAAGAACATACCAGTCCCGTCAGGAGCCCACTGCATGGGATAAGGGATGGCAGCGAGAGGCCAGTCGAATGTGAAGTCGGAGGATGCATTAGGATAGAAGTGGGTCGACGGGGATGCTCATGTCGGCAAGAATCGCGAGGCAGGCAAGTGGGTAGAAAGACGTAGCAGGTTGTGGGTCTGGTCCTGGTTGTCCCGACTCTCGATAGGAATCGTCGCGACCTTCTTGAGGAGGATGCGTGAGCATAGCGACCGCTGGAGCAAATTATGATGGTGTATGGCTGCTAAGTCGGGTGTTCACCTTTTCCTCCGCCCTCTCGATGTTGAGGGTGCCTTTAAAGTTTTCATGAACGTACGGCAAACGCATGATAATATCTTGTGTCCGTCTGCTTCGTCTCATGATAGAATACACACTCGGCAATCTCTGTGTCGACGCACCGTCGATACGAACGTCAAATTCGCCCTTCGTGAGCAGCGTGAGTCGCTGGAATCGGATCGTATTGCTGAGTAGTTCTCTGGGAAGTTGGCGGATATATTGATCCATGTGCACATGATTGCGAACACGATAAAGAGTGGGAGGCGAGGAAACATGAGGCTGTCATCATGGAGGTCAATGTGAGTGTCGGTCGTGACCTGTCGGGAGGCCCCGACGGGAATGAGATGGCGGGTCGGGAGGTCCCGATGCGTCATGGCACGTCATGTTGATTCGAGAAAAATCGAACGGAAGAACTCTACGTGGATCGAGATGAGTGGAGCTTAAGAATATCTCGTGACGACCATCATCGGGCCGACTGCCGCCGGCACCGGCAGTGAGCGTCGAAATTTGAACGCTGAACGATGTTACTTACTTATGAACCTCACGCTTTCGCCTTGCCCAAGCCTTGCCACCCCTACCACAGGTTTCTTGCTCCACGCTGGATGTAAAAAAGAACAGGGGCGCGTTTCCAACCCGGACGACTGGCTTTTCTCGGACTCGCTGCGAACTCACGGACTCTAGCAATGAGTCAACCCATTCACGACCGGTTCCAATATACAGGGTTGAGGTGTGTTTCACTCGCAGGATTCGGGTGTACCTGTTTCCGGAATTCGACGCTATCATTGTGCGACCTTCACCACCGTTGGCGTAAAAACACTTTGCGGCAAGCACCAATATATGGGACCATTGCAACGCGCTCGTTTGCTCGTGTATCGGCCAGTTTTTCTATGATGCAGTGATATCACGGAGGACTCACCCTGTCTGCTCTTATAGGTCGCCCCGTGGTGGGTTCACCATTCACGAGCAGTGAGCATGCAACAAGCACCGTCGCACCGTACGACGCACAATCGGATGGCCATGTCGCGTATAGCGCATGGATGCATTCTTGCGCCTAAGAGAGTGTCGAAGATGGAGTTTGGGGCTGCCACAGATATGTGGCTGTCATTAGGTAAGTATTGTTTGGTCTTTCTTTCTTATCTTTGAGTATCGGACTATAGGCTCTTCCTCCCCGGTCCACCTCAAGATCCTTTACGCTGGCAGCGTTACAACCAATGCTTCTTACAAGTATGTCGCTCTCAATGCCCCTCAGCCAACGCCTGAAGAATTGTCGCGGTGAATGCTTGGTTGCCATCCTCAAAACCGGACCTACCAACCTCCTCGAAGCTTCGGTCGGTACCATATCTCTATCGATATTTACAACACTTATCGACCTCCCTCCCGGTAATCTGGTCGTCACACTACGAGGGATATCAAGGGATATACCTGCAGAGCGGCAGTATAGGGAAGTGTTACAACTTGTCCAAGGTACTTCATTTTCCATTGCCTTATTAGGAAGGACGTCGCTAAACGACGGATTACGACTGTGCCCCAGTTCGTAACCGTCTCAACGACGCGACAACGACAGTGCCACAGATCGTCACCGTCCCGACGACAGTGCCACAGATCGTCACCGTCTCAACGGCACAGCCGCGATGGTGCCACAGTCTCATCCCCGTAGATACTTGATGCGACCGTCGCTCAATGTACATATATTTACTCGACCTCCTTTCTTATAAAAGGAGGCTCATCGAACGAGCCATTCCTCAGCTCGTTCTCTTTGTAAATACAGGACTGTTCTAACTAAAGAACCTCCTCTTAAAGTCTACTAAAGAGAATCCAAACTAAAGTCGAAAGCTCACCTAAGTATTCCGTGAATACTTACTGCTTCGCTTATCGACTCTAACCTTCGCGCAACCGAGACGTCTGGATCACCTGATCTCACCTCTCACACGTAAGAGTACTGTAGCCTGAGCCGCTTGTCACGTGATAAGGACCGTCCTTAACAGGAAGGTGATGGAGGTATCAATGGCGAGAACGGTGGCGTAGAGGTTCTCCGCTGCTATAATGACAATCACGGTGACATAGGGAGGGATAGTATCGGACGACATCCAAGGTGAATCATCCGTGTTTTATCACCCCTCTTACCTCTTACGTTGTCTCACAAGCTTATTGTAATTTGCATAAGGAGCCGCAATCCACCTGGCTACCGCGAGGTTAAACATGGGTTTAGTGGGTATGTTGGCATCGGAATGGGGACGCCTACAAGGACCCACATCTGAGTCAGCATCCTCATGACCGGCACTTTCCTTAGAGGCGCCATCTGTTCAAACTATACTGCCGTCCCTTATCCCTTACCTTTGTGTACATGATGTCCTTCCACCTCGTCAATACTATCGCGGTCGAGCAGGATTCTTCCATTGTCGCGCTGGCGATTTCACCCGATGAACAACTGATAGCCAGTGGCAACACCGATGGGAAAGTACGCATCTATGCAAGATCCCTCCGGCCGGCATGTGAGGACTACTCTACAGGAGATTCTGGTGCATCGGCTCTCGCCTGGAGTCAGGTCGTTCCAGCCACGCTCATCGTCGGCGACACTCTTTCACGGGTCCACGTTCTGGTCTTGGAAAATGAACAGGTACTTCCGAATCCTCTATGGATGTCAATCTCTTTCATGCTTATCTGTCATAGGATCCCGAACGCGAGGGGCTTGCTCGCTACGGTGTAGTGCAAATCATGGAAGCTAGAGTTGGCCCCATCTGGTGCATCGATGTGTACAAGTACCTCGTTGCTATTGGAGGGAATGATGGTATCAAAATCATGGAACATAAGCCCGGGGGTGAGTCACATGTCGGGTTTTATCAATCAGAATCCATACTCACAGGGTTGTCGTAGCATTGTTGTCTTTGATTGTGCGTCTCCCCTCCGCGAAAATGTCACCTGAGGCTCCAAAAAACCTGCCCACACACCGTGCCGCTTCTATCCATATAAGCAACTCGGACGTCCTTGTCGCCACGTATAACGAAGGTTATATCATGTGAGAATAGAACGTCTTTGCTACCTTCTTCTCTGAAACTGATAGAGTCCATCCGCAAAGCGCTTGGAATGTGAAGAACGGGGAACAAGTATGGGAAGCAATGCTGGACGATGATGTCAATCGCGATGGCATGTATGTCAGGCGTTCATATTTGTGAATGGTGATAGCTAATCAAGGCCTCATAGATACTGTTCCTCGCTGTCTAGAGGCAGCTTGGCTATGATATCTTCGAAAATGTCAGGCGATGGCATCGCCTGGTTCGATTTTCCAACTCCGCCCAGAAACCCCTCAGCCAATGTCGTCTATCGTGGTACCACTGAGGTGAATGCCACTGTCGCAACCTTTGTGAGCAACAAAATGGTCGTGGCTTTTGGGACCGGCAGCGTATACTTTCTCGATGTGGGCACAATGCTACCTCTTACATCCGTGAAGAATCCCCCCGACGAAAGTGAGTGTTTTCTGGTCATTCTCAACATATGGCTTACAGCGACTTACAGACTGGAAGTATTTTACTGTTCTGGTGAGTACATTCCACTGCGAGGATCGTGATATCTTGGCTAAAGGTCGCCTTTAGGCCGCGATGCCAGAGTCTGCGCGACGTGCAAGTTCAAGCATCGTAGCCGTCGCATTTGAATCCATGACGAACCGTCAAAATAAGGGATACAGTGGCATCAGCCTGTACGCAATCGGTGGAGGGGAAAAGGCTCATCCTCTCGTTCTGCTCGCCTATGTACGCTCACATTCATGTTGATATTTACGTGGCTCACTTGACCCTTCAACAGGCCTGCGCTGGCTTCGCTATTAGCTTCACCCTTATAGTCCTGAGCCTGATTGTAGTCCTGAGCCTGATTGTTGTGCAAACCCGTGAGTAGAAGGTTGTAACGGGGTTCAAAAGGTCGTCGAAAGCATGTCAAAATTCACTGAAATTATGTACACTGTATCTATGTACTACTATGCTGTCCGACAGGAGGAAATAATCCAAACTTACGACGCGTGGACTGAACACCCTCTCCGCGCGGCGCGCGATGTCGACGAGGAATTTTCAGCGAACGCACTAAGCTGCTATGTGACCGTAGAATTGCACACCTCTGGTCCTGTACTTACTGAAGGATTTCGATCCGGAAGTTCGGGAATCAACGCCGTCACTCCGTGCCAGTGAGAAGCCTGTGTACGATGACCTCGCACTCGGCTCTCAAATTTCGAAGCTCAAAAGCGTCACGCACCAGTGACCAGACCGCCACGCTGTCAGTTCCAACTTCGATGTCGCGCCTTCTTTGCTTTTCAATCTACTCCTCCATATGTTGCTTGCGCTGCATCGCTGCCGGCTCCCTAGTCTCACCACTCTCAAGACGCAACACGAAAGACTGCGTACGCCGTAGGTTGATGTAGGCATGTCGGAAATCCAGTGCGCCATGTATCGCAGTTGCGTTGTTATTCTCTGCTATCCTTATCTCCTTTGTCTAATTCAGCGTAGCTTCACGACGGTGTAGCGTATCCGCTCTAGATACCACTCAGACACCACCCATCCAAGCTTTTGCGCCAGAATCACAGCCGCACAATCCCTTCTTTCGGGCCCCCTTCAAGTCGGGAGATCCCAAACCGGACCCTGCCTTATACGCCACTCAAGAACCCCAAGCCATGGACAAAGGACATGAATTCAGTTCAAAAGGCGGTAGTCGACTACTGACCCAATCCCTCACCCATCCTCCATCCGAAATCGGTAGGTATGTCCATCGCCTACCGTTAGAATACCGACGTCTCATTGCTCCGGTTTCAGATCGACGGTATGTCTGTCCTAGTCGATACCCTCGCCGAATGTATGGTGCCCCTCGACTCCACCGACGTCGTTTATGAGCTTGGACTCATCTCTCACCAAGAACGCCGGGAACGACGCAAAGGAGAACCACTGGAGTGCTCGCATTGCGGTGCGTGCAAACGAATGGAGTACCTTAAGTCCTGCTCGGGATGTAAATCCATCAAAGTGCGCTATCATATCCTCTCTTCCTCTATTTTTTCTCATCTTCCTTTCAATCAGGCGAGGTACTGTGACAAATTTTGCCAGAAAGCCCATTGGTGAAGGGTTTCTTCCGGGAGATATGCATAGCGCTGATCTCAGTGTATAGGCGGTTGCACAAGTCTACCTGTATATCGATCCGCACTGCCAGCCCTGAAGCCCGGATGACTATCGACCTCGTTGAACGCGCCCTCGTCTTTCCTCTGATCCTCCTTGGCCTGGAGAACATCATCATCAGCAAACTTGGGTTGGTTTCTGACCCCTCTGCTGGCTGTACCAACTGTCTCAAGGTCGTCTGCGGATTGGCTTCCACCCGGTGGGAGAAGAACATCGAACATCATCTCCTTGGTGCAGATACCGTTTCGGGGGAGGACTGCTGCCTAGCTTTTCTCTCTTTCTCCCGTGTCCGCCGGGATCAACTTCCAGGGATGTCTCGTATTGAGCCCTTTGCAAGCCGAGGCGAAACTCTCGTGACGGTATGGTTTGCCGTCGAAGAGACTGGCCGCGAACGATCCCCGGAGCAGTCTCTCCTCGACCTCTCGTTCGCCGCCACCTGGGCCATCTCTTCTAAGTCGATGACTGAGGCCGCGAAGAGACCTCCGGTCTCCCGCGATAGTCCAACGGCTTGGATCACTCATCGCATGTATGTAGGCTTTTGTATATTCGCTCAGCATGTGCTGATTAAGCTGGTTTAGTGTAATGAATCAATTCATCCAAGCTGACGTGGACAACGACCTCCGCCTACGTGTGGTGAGCAAAATACGAGCGTATAAACATGCCATATTGCACTAACGCTTGTCACCAGAAACGCCCAGTCAGTACATGATCGGTATTTACACATGTATTGTCAGAATTATCCATGAACTTGTGTGCCGTGTTGCTCTACGTTGATTTCACTTCCCCTTCTCTTGCGAGGTAGAAAGTAAGACATGTCGGTGTCGTTACATAGATGAGCGGCGCTTATCATTTCATAGTAGCATTAATGAGGACTTTTCAAACTCCGATGGTCAGGCAGCCCCGTCACAACACCAGGGCCAAATGCCTTCGAACCTCATCGGAACCGTTCATTCTCCTACCAGTCGGCGATATCGTCCACATTTTCCCTCAAGCCTTGCAGTTTTCACCCGTGGGGCTCAATCGAATCACTGGACCTGCACGACCCGCGCACCATGCACGAGTGTGACCTCGCAATCGTCTACCCATGACCCCCCAAAGCAGGTCCGTTGTCGGATAGCACCCGTGCTATACAAGCTGAACCTTTCTTTCTAGCCGTACTCATGATCTCCAATGGTATCTGACCGTGTTCTCGTGACGTTCTCGCGACGTGAACAACCCGAAAAATCTCCCCGGCGCCAACCAACGACCCCCGTCTTCCGTCCGTTTTCCTCTGCCGCGTTTACCCGCCCAAGCCCGGACAACATCCGCAGGCCTCAAACATTCGCCACCCTGCAGTCGTTGTCAGCCTCTTGACATCGGGCACGGGGTACCTAAAATGTACGCACAAGCCTTAAAGTTCGCCGACACGGACCAAGGTGCCCTCTCTTTCCAAGATTATCCGTGCCCGGCGCGTCGTCTCCAGTACACGGCGATCTCGATCTCTACCTGGTCGTAATCCTCTATCGCTCGTCCTCCAACGGCGAGGGCAATCACGCGTCATGTTTGCTACGTTGGTCACGTCCGATATCCACCTCTCTTTCTTCTTCGCATACGAGTCTGAAAATAATACCCGCCGCTTACTTGTGATGCGGTTTCAAGACTCGGGTGTTCCGATATGTCGCTTTGCAATGGGTGCATGGGGGGTTCAATCCCCCCCAGGAGCGAATGCTGTTTGTGACGCACGATACACGAGGGAAAGGTTGGGGTACGTTTTTGCCTTTCTCTTTGATCAGCTGGATACTTACTCGGCCGTCCAGGTTCGGGAGGTAACAACATAGAAACTAAGACGGACAAGACGGGTGGCGGAGGAGTAGCGCAAGGCGGAAGGCTGATTCTGAGGCCACTGAGGCGGAAAGCACCGCTCAGGAAGAGGCTCGTCGCGTGTGGGAGGAGCCAGCCTGCGGTGCTTAGGAGGACTATCGCCAGTGGGAGTATCGTCGCCAACAGGGGGAGTACGCCCGCAACACTGCCACCTCCCGGTCTCGGCGACGAGATCTCTGACCCTGCCCGATGGTAACTTCTCTCTTTGCGGCGAGTCCTCATCGTGCTGAAGCTTGAGACCGTGCTGACATCCGTCTGTGGTCCGCTCGTCGCGATACCGGTTGGGTAGAGTCAAACGGGCACTTCGTGAACCTTCAAATTTGACGACAATGGGGACGCTGTGGTTGGGACGTGAGCACCGGCGTACTTACTGTACGTACTTCCTTGCACAATACCAGACCTTTTCTCGCCCATTTCAAGCTGGAGTCGTTCGTTTGACGATAGTCATAGCACCGGAGACAAATACATATTGATCTACACCAACTAACAAAACTTTCAATCGTCGATGAGCTCCGTCTCAGTCGCCTCAACCACATCATCGTGCTCTTTCTTCCAGACCGTCCCGTCTGCCACGCGAATCCAGCGCTGCAAAAAACCGAGCCCTCCTTGCGTACTCGACCAAACCTCGAGACGGTTCAAAACTTGCACGTCCTGCACCCAGCTTTTGATGATGAGATCATCGGATTCGCCCAGGGACGATAGCGAGGTTGATATTTTCAAGACGAGGCAACGCAGACGGTCGAGTGCTGTGAGACCCGATACCCAACCATGGAGTCTCCAGGTGGGAGGATAGAAAAGTCCCTCGGTGTCCTTGAGTCAGAAATCAGCATGCTGCCGAGCACACTCCTGATACGAACTCACCTTTTTGCAGAAGGGGGTTTCCACCAATTTGAGGTGGATGAGTTGAGGTGCCGCCGCGGCGATGCGAGCCATGACCCAGACGTCCGAGGGTTTGAAGTTGATGTGAAGGATGGTCAGTGTCGACAATGTCGGAATGGGTGTGAAATTGAGCAACAAGGAGAGGTCAAATTCTGCGTCGCGTCGATCGTGAACAATGGCGGTCAAGTTCCTGATGCGGGTGACCGGCGAGATGGCCGTAATACATTTGGGAGGGCAGGACAGCTCAGAGAGAGAGGTGAGCGATACGCCTGCCAGAGGGCATGTCGCCGACCCGCCGCATGGACCTATGGTCAACGCCTCCAGCTTGTTGTGCATCTGTAGGAACGGAAAGAGTGTTGCGTGGGGTAAAGTGGTGGAAAATGCGACCAAACGAGAGAACGGATTGGGAAGAGCCAAGAAAGAATGCGACTTGGTCGGGAGATCCAGGACCAGCTCCTCGACGGACGGTGTACGTTCGAGAATAGCACGGATGGACGCCAGTGTGCAGGACGGGGTTTGAATGATCAGGGTTTCGACTGCCGTGGCGAGGGCCTCGTTGTACCCGCTGTGCAAAACAAAATTGTCGATCTGCCGAGACGACGACAGCGTGACGATGCTCTAAGCAAGAGAGTCAGGAAGAGGCGTTGCCTGTAAACACGGAGCTCACGTACCTTGACCAAGATACGACCAGCCTCCTGCGGTCGTCGGTCAGTTTATCGTCCGTTAACAAGTCAAACCACGCACCTCTATCGCCTGGGCCTTGACGGCGCTACGCGTCTTCATGCTCAGCGAGCCCTGTAAGTCAGTATCAGCATGCCGTGACAAAGGACGAAGTTTAAACACGAACACATGGGCCCGAAGACGACGTCGCTCGGGGCTTGTTGCATGTATTCGACTTCACGGGATTGGCCTCCCGGAAGGTCTTGCGGTTGGACTACGAGGGTCGTAAGCTCTCGCGCTCCAGGGAAGTAACATTCCACCTACAGTCTTAGGGGTCTTGCGAAAGCCGGCGCCGCTGATGGACCGTGCAACGGATGGCGACCGACGCGCCTTTGTGGTGTTCTGGACAGCTGTTAGCGTCATTTGACGGTGCCAGAGCTCTCTGCGCGCACCTTGGTCGAACTTTTCTTCGCTTTGAAAGTTTGGGTAAGCATAGCAGGACACGTTGTTTATGCGCAAGATCCGCAAAGGAAGGTGGTTGGGGGAGAAGAGAGAAGGACGTACATCTTTTTATCCACAAGTCCCTTGAGCCGTGCAACAAAGGACGGCGACTACCGAGTGGCGGGTAGATGACGCGTTGACCCTCGAGGCAGCAGAGGTTGATTATGTTATCGACGGGGACCGTGGCCTGCGTAAGATCACAGTTGAGGTGAGATATCACAGTTATATTAGATGAAAGGGACGCTTACGGGGCAGATTACACGAAGAACACGAGGAGCAGAGGGCACTCGGTCGAGACGACGTTTGACTTTGTGTGCAGTTGAGGACCATGACGCTGCGTCGATACAAACCACAGTCAGTCCGGGCGCGGAAGGGCTCTGATAATGTCGAGAGAGGAGGTTACTAGTGGGGGTATGGGATTGCGTGCGATGCGACAACGGCATGGACTGTGGATAGGACGACTCAGACACGCGTGCAATGCGGCGCGTCGAGGCTATGTCACGTGACACTGCGGTGAAGGTCACGGCTGCGTTCAAGCGGTTGGTACTTCCGAATCTCCGATCGGATGGTCACTGGCACTTTTCCACTCCCACTTCAATTCGACTCGTAATATCCGCTCTACTCACAGTCGACCGGATTCTCTCTCCAGCGTTGTTTCCGAGTGGACCTTTCACCTTTCTGAATGGACGCCATACTCGTGCTCAGAGCTTTGGCAAACGCCTTTCATCTGCGCGCTCTTTGACATGTGGACAATGCCGCTTCGACTCATTCGGTTGTGCTGTAAGTCAGTAGTTCCCGACACGGGTTTCTCCTTCACTTATATTTAAAGGGCCAGCGTCACGACCATATAGATCATCAACCTGATTCCACCAACCTCATCCACATCCCTCAAATGCCACGCGACCGTTCGCCGCCCTTGGACGCCTCCAAACCATCTCGCTTCATCCCGTTCTACAAACACCTTTTCCCGGCCTGCAGCCCTTCCCCGCCACGGGTCCATACCGGGACTTGCGTCGTACCGGGCTGTACGTGCTCTACTATATCACATGTAAGCAACCCGTACCCTTCCATACATCTAGATGCTCCCCCTTTCTTACCGTCATCCTGCAGCATAATTTGACACGCTCTCCTTCTCTAATGTCACCCCAGGCGCCGATATCCGGCTTGCGCATACTCGCTCGGCAACGTATATCATCATCCCTCGGCCAAGGACACGATGGACTCTCGAAGTGTGTTTTCTCGCCGTATCACTGTCTTCTCAGGTTGACGAACTCTTGCTCAATCATAGAAACACCACGACCCGATTGTCTTCGACCTCCACGCGCCTTCTCCTCCCTCTTGCAACGCCCCACGAGGATGACTGCCGACAAGGACCACAAGCACCCACTTCGCCTTCAGAGCGCGTCGATTCATCGTGGACGGCTTTGTCCTCGTCGGATGGCTCCGCGATCAAAACATCTTGCAGTCCACGGTCTCCCCCATCGCATTTGGATTTGATGTCTCCTACTTCCTCTCATTCTCCTTCTTCCCGTTCCGGACTCAAATGCCGTCTCAAGTTCACCGTCGTATCTCAGGAGCAAGTGTCCCCTGTAAGCAAACGCCTCAGGCGAGGTTCCGTCCCGGTCGTGCCAAACTACACAACCACCTCCTACGCTCCTTCCTCCTCTCCCAACGAACGCGCATCAGCCTTCACCCTACCAGAAATCTCCCCCCTTTCGTCCCCTCCTTCGTCCCCTCCATCTACCTCCAGCAGGCTCACCAATGCGCTTGATTCCGCATCTACTCCCTCCAAAGCCACTCTCCTTGAAGCCGCTCCCCCTGAAGCCGCTCCCCTTGAAGCCGCTCCCCTTGAAGCCGCTCCCCTTGAAGCCGCTCCCCTTGAAGCCGCTCCCCTTGAAGCTACTCCAGCGCAGCCCGCTCCCGTCCAGCCCGCTCCCGCTCCCGCCCAACCCGCTCCCGCCCAGCCCGCTCCCGCCCAGCCCGCTCCCGCCGAGCCCGCCTCTATTGAAGCCACTCCCCTTGAAGCCGCTCCCGCCGAGGCCACAACCGTCACGCTCACTTTCGATGTCCCCGATCGTGTTGCAGACTTGTCTCTTGGGTCAAATGATGAAGAACCTTCGCTGAACATCCGCAAGTTTCCCGGGAAAATCAAGAACCTGAAAGAGAGCTTTACCTGGTTCGAGGCAACCGGCATCGACCCGCTCACTTCTGCCCCTTCCTTCTCGGCTCGTGTGGGCGATGTATTCCTGTACAAGCACAGGAGAGACTCTCGACCGCAAACCTGGGTTCGAGCCGCCGCCGGTGGCTGGTCGCCTATCGAGGCCGGAGGACCTCACCCGCGTTTTACACAGTATCGATTCCACCTCCTGTCCAACGGCGTGCCGAGTTGGGTCACGAAGAAGATGATCGCGACGTACAGGTCCAGAGACAAGCATGCCACGGCTTGAGGCCAGCAAACGAGGTACGTGTGCTGTCTATCCTTCTACGTGCCCCAAGTTGACAGTGTGCTACAGAGAATCTGTTCCAGTGCGCTGTTTCGGGTGTATGAGATCATGTATTTACCAGGCCGTAGACGATATCGACAATGTCATTTGAATAATTCTGACTACTGTATCTGTGGGCGAGTGCAAGCATGCAGCTTCGGAAATTTCGAGATGGGTGTCACCGGCGTGTGATGGAAAGTAAGCACGCGATTTGGCCTCCTCTTTTCTCTCACTCGCACCTTTCAAACCACGAGGGTACCGGTGCGTCTGAAGATCTGACTCCCAAGGCCAAGACTGCCATTGACCCATCTGTTGCACACCTTGTAAATGGCGTTTCCGCCCGCTCTATCATCTCTCAACCCACAGCTACCGTACCCTAACCGTGTTGCATGACCAACGCAGAACGCGCTGTGATCCACGCCATTGGCATTCGCCTTGCCTAGGAACCAGACTTGGGTTTTACCTGATATTACCGTGTTCTGGACAGTACGTGCCCTTACGTGCCTTGTCTTGCCAAACTGTGTGCTTTGCTGACTATCCCAATCCGCATCTGTGCACATCTCGTCTCTGACCACAACGAACCTACGACTCCATCCCATCGGCGAGGGACAACCGGAACGGGAGAGAAAATGAAAACGCAAACGAGGTGTGTCCGTTCTCTTGTTCATCGTCCCCACCCATTTGTCCTTGGACTCCCTCACCGATACGATCGCTGACACCGCGCTTCGTCCAGGTATCCGCCCTACAACCACCGACCGGCTTCGGCATGCGCTCCGGCTCACGTTTCTATACGAGTGCGAGTCCGTCACCGAGTGGTTTGGGCAGAACTCATCTGGGAACGCCATTGTCGTCATCGGAAGGCTATGGAACTACCTGATGCGTGTGTTCACAAACATTCTAATGCGACGTCGACTTATACTATCAACTTGGAACCTTCAGCACACTTTCACGGTCTCTCAGAACGTTACACAAGGTCAGATGTGCGACAAGCTCTCAAGATCGCAGTAGTGTACTGATTTCGACCAAGCTAGACCCGTCCTATCTACCCCTTCACGTACACAGTTGCCTCCCCACCACGAGTCTTCGTAATCACATTCTTTTCGCTCATTGCGCCGCGAGCTGTGCGACAGAACCGACGGTGCGTCCTCTGTCTTTCATCATTTCCTCATATTTACGCCGCACGCAGGCGAATTGCTGAACAAAAGCCGCCTCAGGAATCCTCTCTTGGAGACCCCCTCCCCTGCGGATGCAGTGCGGGCGCGTTCACTACGAATACCACGCCATCGTCGCTGAACATGACAGCTCTCCACTCCGTCAATCCGTTGCCGACGCCCAAAAAGCTGACCCCTTCTTCTAGTTGTATCGTGCTGTGCGCTTCGTCGCCTTATATACAGTCTTGTGTGCTGGTGATCTGAAGGGGATATCCTCACATGCTTACGCTTTCCCGGGTTCAACAGCGGCGGGTTTCCATTCCTCCATTGGATCGTTCGTCACCGCGGTGTCTGCATGGGAATAGCCTTTCTGTGACGAGAGGAGCACATTTAACATGTACCACTGAACAATTCTATTCTATTGCATTGCGTATCCCTACCACCTGCCACACTACGCAAGTACTCGATATACAGCCTCTCTGAGGGGCGCTGTGTGCAGCGACTCGGCATGGTCTGGTTTGCTTCGTATTGCGGCATTCCGATCCTGCTCCCGTTCCTCCCGTTCCTTCTCCCTCTCCCTTTCCCGCCATCTTCCAACTAGCCATCCCCTCTCCCCCAATATCCGTAGCGCTTCTTTCTATATATCCTTTCTCCTTCCTTCCGTCTCTGTCCCCCACTGCACCGTGTTAGTCTGGCCTTGTACGAAGTTGTGTGGTAACAATGATAAGACTTATATACAACTAGAGCTCTTCACGAGTGGCTATACCCGTGAGTACCTGTATGAGTACCTGTAAGGCACATCCGTGGGTATTGCTATCCCCGAGTACGAGTACTCGTCAGGTACAAACTCGCAGGGATGCGAGTATCAGTTCTCGTACCACAGGTTACCTGTGCGGGTACCTGTCAGATACCTGTCAGGCACTTAGCATTTCAGGGCTTAGTCAAGTCAGAATGTAAGCAACACAAAGTCCAGGTTTATTCAAGGGAGCAGGGTTTATGTATGTAAAGATAGTGGTGGACAGTTAGGTAAGCTATGGACATGCGAACAGTGGGATTACGGTGGCAGGGGGGAGGCGTGAGTAGATATAAAGCAGGTGGGGAGGGGGGAGGAGTAGTGGCAGCCGCAGACAAATGGGGGAGAGGCAATGCCAGGAGAGAACACGGGGGAGATCAAATGGAGGGGGATAGTGGGGGGGGGGGCAGTGGTGTAGTATGAATTAGTCCGACAGCTCCTCAACCTCAACTACAGTACCTTTGGACCTCTTCGACTTGTTGCGGAAGACGGTGAGCAACTCATCCTCGTTGACGAGCTCCTCAATGCCCGATGAGGCCCATGAACTGACGACAGTGGCAGCGCGGACGGACTCATCAGAAAGGGCATGGCGCCGCTTCGTGACAGTCAGGCCACCACGCGAGAAGCCCCGTTCAACGTCTGTGGAGGCGGCTAGATACGAGTTCCGTCAGTCTTGACACAATGACAGAAAAGTCGGGACATACCAGGTGCAGTCAGGAAGTCAAGAGCCATCCGGGCAAGCGGGCTGGGAAGCAGCTGCCGCCAGTACTTGATGGGGTCGGAGACATGCCCGATGCGCGACGAGTTGAAGTATTCTTCAAGCTCATCGCCAGGGGCATCATCGACAACCATGTCGAACATGTCGTTGACAAGCTCATCCTGGAAGATACAACGTGAGTACCTGCAAGCAACACATGAAAGCGAGAGATACTTACTATAGGTGGCGCGACGTCGGAAACATCTGGCTTGTATCGTGCCCACTGACCACGTGCAATCTTCTTGGCTTCGTCGATCCAGTCCTGTGGCCAGTCTTGCTGTACGAAGTAGCTGAGTTTGTACTTGGGGTGAAACACTACAACAAACATGAGTAGAATGAAGACGTAAGAGGAATGGCGACGTACTCATAGCCATGCGCGGCATAATGGATTCATCGGTCTTCGCATAGTACTTGTGGAGGATCTTAGCGCCACTTAACGCGGCCGCGCGCACGACAATGTTGAGAGATTTGTTGGAGCCGGTGTCCTCGAGACGGGCGGTGAGGATGTCGATGGCGGGAATGACTTGATAGAGGAGGGGCTTGCCCATTTGCTCCATGTGCTTTGTCGCCAAGAGGAAGTGCTAGGAGGAAGTCAGGATGATAAGCCTATGTCAAGCGGAAAGATACACACCTTTAAGATTGGATAGAGCTGTTCTAGCATCAACCACTCGGCAGGTTGAAGGACACATTGGTGGAGCTTGTACTTGTCCTGGGCGACGAGCGCGTTGATTGGGGCTTTGATCTCCAGTGCACTTCCAATCATGTCCGCAGTCG
The DNA here is from genome assembly GCA_012932865.1 of Amylostereum areolatum. Classification (NCBI taxonomy): domain Eukaryota; kingdom Fungi; phylum Basidiomycota; class Agaricomycetes; order Russulales; family Stereaceae; genus Amylostereum; species Amylostereum areolatum. The sequence continues at coordinate 127,685 of SAXG01000083.1, forward strand.
AGTTCCAGCGCGTCGCAACGGGGCGGAGGAGGATCCTTTGAGGGGTGCGATGCTTAGCGCAGAGAGCAAGGAGGGCGATGCGGAGCTGAGGTGAGAAGTGGATGCGGGTGGAGAGCTTGGTGATCTTCTTCAGCGCCTGCCGCCCAGCCCGAGTGTCAGCCGAGGAGACCTTCAGCAGGCCAGCAACCTCCTTCTCGATCGCACTGATCTCCACCTCGTCGTAGGCACGACGGGCATCATCCTCCTCCTCCTCGTCCTCCGGAGTGAAGTCCTCCTCCTCCTCATACAGCTCAAGCTCGGGCATCACGTCGTCCTCGTCCTCGTCCTCGTCCTCCGTGTCGTTGTCGGTCGAGCCAGCTGCCTTGATCAACTTGGGCTTCGGCTTCGCCTTGCGGGTGAAGTTTCCAAGGATAGCCTGACACAGGTTAGTCATGAGACGGAAGGTGAGGAGGGTAAGTAAATGTACCTTGACAACCAAGTTGAAAACATGGCAGATGCACCGGACACGGGTCGTGGAGCCACCAACAGCGCCGTCGGGAAGAACAACATCGAGCTCTTGAAGCATGGTGTCGTTGTTCGACGCGTTGTCGAGCGCGAGAGCAATGAACTAGACGAGGATCAGTACAAAATCGACAACGGAAGCGGAAGATCAGCATACCTTCTCCTCAAGGCCGTACCTCTTCAAGCATATGTGCAGCTGCTCGGCGAGATACTCGCCAGTGTGCGCCTGAGTGAGGCGGATGAAGTCCAGGATGATTGACTTCATCTCGCCGTTGTGGAAGAAGTACACGACGACACCGAGGAACGAGATTGCGTTCGGGCTCGACCAGCCATCGAGACCAATATGGTGCATCCCGGGCAGGCTCTGTAGGCAATACAGTCAGTAAGATGCAGAACGACAGAAGATATGACATACCAAAAGAAATTCCTTGACATTGGCCTGGGAGATGGTGAAGATCTCCTTCACGTCGCGCGAAATGGTGCTATCCGACGGGATCACCGCGTTCGAGTTGAACATGCGCAAGATCTTGACCAAGTATTCATCGTCAATGATAACAAAGGGGCGGTGCGAGCAAGCGACCCAAAGGTCGATGTACAACCGAAGCCTCTCGGGGCTGTACGTGCTCCCGTGAGCGAAGACGGCGATCGTGGACTGATCAGGCTTTGTGATACCTTCGCAGGCACGGACATGCGCAAGTAGGTTGCTTGTCGAGGTGTCGGTCCGAGTGCGGATAACAACAACGGAGGGACGGCTAAAGATCGGTCAGCGGGAGGACTGGCTCAAAATACAGCACAGCCTACATTTTGCAGTGGAACTTATACTTGACTTTGCCGTTCTTGTTGTCGATGGTCGGCGGCAGAGTGTAGTGCTGGTAACACAACGATGACCAGGTCTTTATCTGCATCTCTGCATAGACGGTGAGCACATGTACATAGGAACAGATATTGAAAAACGTACCGAGAACCTCCTGGGGCGTGTTCACATCGACGCCGAACTTTTCATCAAACGTCTGCTTCAACTTCTTGGCTGGCGGCAACTCGTCTTCCGGCGGCGGCGAGCTTTGCGGCGTCGAGATGGACGACGTGCGCGAGACAGCGGATGACGACGAGGCCCTCGACAGACCTACTGCGAGCTGCTTCCGCTTGGACATGATCGTCGATCAAGGAGTTGAGCTCGGAGATGACGGTGCTGGGAAGGGACCAGGACGAAGACGGAGAAGACGGTGGAGGCGAGGGAGACGGAGACGGAGTATGCAGACTAGGAAGGGAGTTTGTAGACAGGGACGGGGACGAGCACGGTGTAGAATAAGCTGATGAAGACACCGACGAAGACATAGAGGTGGAGGTGGAGGAAAACGAAGGTGATCTCGTCTGCATGAAACGTGCGACACAAGTGGAAAGATTAGCGTAGGGGAGAAAGAAAACGGGGAAAGAGAACGGAGGAGGGATGGATGTCCTGGTCGAAACGCGCGGCTTTTTATAAGGAATGGGGCTGGCTAGTACTGAGGAATACTGAAGAACAGAATACATGTTAGATGTACGAGAAATCAGTATTATGCACGACTCCGTGCTGTCTTCGTCGGTGCTGGAGATCAGATGCGTCAGAAAGTAGTATATAGTATTATTATATAGCATACGTATCCAATTGGCGGGTGCGCAAGGGTGCGACGGTGTGCGTGAGCTCCGGCGGGCGTGAAAAGATCCCGGTCAGCGGGCCTCGGTTGTGGAGTCTCAGCCTCGAGGACGGAGAGACACGTAAAATTTGACATACCATCTGCGAGGGATCCACGGCACTAGGCCAGATGGGGTCGTCTTTGTCGTGGGGCGTGGCCGTCGAGAGGGGGTAAACGAGGGGGGAGACGCACGGCGCGGCGCGGGCACACTATTGTGGAACCCGACCTGCAGCCGTGCGTCTCGGGACAGTGGACGCTGTGTGAATGAAGAAGGTCGTTAGTCGGGCAAGCAACACAGAACGTGGAAGAGGGAAGGGGAGGGAGGGACGGGGGGGAAAGGTTGTGAGCTGGCACGGATATCCGTGCGCGCGCACAGGCCTGCACTTCGCGCGGAGTGTGAAACTTGAGCTGCTGATTGGCCCACAACTTGCGACTCGCGACTCGGACTTGCGCGTGGCAGTCTCAAGTCGCGACTTCACCTCTCCCGGCATCCTTGCCCAGTCCTCGCCCTCCCTGTCTCGCCGTTCATATCCTTTTCTTTTCTTTTCTTCTCTCTCTTCCAGGTCCCACCGTCCCGAGAAGTTCTGTGGCAGGACGGGTTCCACAATTGTGTGCCCGCTCCACCCAGTTCGTCTCCCCCCTCGTTTGCCCGCTCTCGACGGCCCCGCTCTCTTCGACAACCTCCGCCTTTGACGGCCACAGCTTTGAGGAGAAACCTGTGGTAGAACTTCGTTTAGATTCTCGCGCTTGTGTTACAGGTGCGTATGTTGACTCGTAGCTCGTGTTACGGTGTAGCTAATGCGATGTTTCTAGATGCCTGAGCCCTTCCCATATCCCTACGTCTACACGCACCCTTGGACGCCGACAACGACACTGATCGTCGGCAACACGAACGTCGTCCCGCCGTCTCCAACTCTCTACCCGCCCCCCTGTGTTGGTTCTGACGGCTTATGGGGCCCACGCGAATGGACTGTCGTACCCCAGCCCTTCGACCATCAAGCCCCGTACCTTGTCTTCCTGTGGGCGAAAACGTTCGGCCAGGAAGACACACCCCTCCTAGATGGTCCCATCAAGAGTATGTGGCATCCCAACTCGACAAATCGCGGCGAGCATGTTTTGCGCGACGACGCCCGGCCTCCAATCCGCACCCTTCTTGACAACACACGTCGCCGTCTGGACCAGCTTCGCCCGACCGTCTCCCACAGGGCATCAACTGACGCCGCCCTAGCTCAGGTTCTCGTCCCGGATCGCGCTATCGAACGGGCCACCGACGCGTACGGTATCCTCGTCACCGGCGTCACGTCTTGGGCCGAGTTCGTTCAGGCATACCGTGCCTTCCAGCGTGGGCTTCTCGAGGTCCACGCGTTCTTTGACTGGTGGTCCGTCTATTACTGTGGTCAAGACCTCAGCTCGTTTTCCAAGTACGCAGTTCGCGGTGCGATCTTTTCCGAGCGCGACCTCCGGTTGTACGCGTCGTTTGGCCGTCGCGGCGTTGCTGTCTACGCGGAAGTCACGACGTCTGCCTGGGCCTTGGATCGCAGCAAGAATATTGGCGAGACTCGAGGACTCTCCCCAGCGCGTGCCCTTGAAAGTAAGTCAGTGATACACTGTTCTTTGCACAACTCTGACATAACTTCCTAGAACCTGGCACGCCACGCAATCTCGCACAGTGGTTCTACTTGCCAACAAGTGCACGGTATGTGGAGCTGGAACGGCAGGCTCGTGGAGCGCTCGAGCGCACGGATCCCTGGGTGCCGTCCACGCGAACTGTCCAGAAGCAAGATGCGCTCCGACGCGAACGGGAGGGTAGGTCTTACCTACCTTTGGATTCACATGCCATGTACTTACATGTCCTTAGAGCGGGATCGTTTACGAAAAAAATACCCGATGTTCAACGGGTTCAAGGCTGGAGACCTGCCGTACTGGAGCGAGGAGTTGCGTCGTCTCGCCGACATGTCCCCCCGCCCCGCGTACATGGCCGCCCCCGTCGAATGCTACACGCGTGCCTTTGCGGATGTCGACCTCAATCATTTTCAAAAGGTAGAGGGCGCCCTTGCAACATACTTCCCTCTTGTCCAGACTCTGTGGGGGCCTACTTATCTGGGCAAACAACTACATTTTGTCTACCGCCTCATCACCCTCTGGCCCCACCTCCTGCGGCGAATCACGCTCGCACGAACCGACCCTGCTGTCGCTGCGCTCACAACGACTGAGTGGCGTGCGATCCTCGGCGATCAATATTTCCAGTACGAGTGCCATCCAGTCAAGCAACACAGCTCACACTACGACGCCGACCTCTTCTTCATCCACGGTGGCCCCAAAATCTTTGGCACCGAAATGTCTACCGCACTGGCGCTCGATCGCGAGGATGACCCGACCGGCACGCTGGAGTGCGGGTGCGATGCCGATGAAGACAATTTGGAAGGTGATCCCAGCCTTCTCTACGCCGTCGCGTTCCGAGTCGTCGACGAGTCCCTCCTCATCGATCTCTCGTCGTTGACCGCCGAAGGCTACCTTCCTCACCCTCACGACACCGCGTGCTACCTCAACTTTCATGACCCGGAGCTTGATCGAAGTGATCCGTCGCGTCGTGCGGTGATGGAGGCCGTTGAGCGCATCGTCTTTTACAAGGGAAGGCAGGGTCCGCGTGGGTGGGAGTTGGAAGAGGTTGGTGAGCGGCGAGGGTGGGTGAAGGCCCTCTGCGATTTTTTCTCTGGGTATGTTCCAGGTTTCGATACATTTTACATTCTCGAGCAGATGGGCCTCAACAAAACCAAGTTCGATCAAGTGGATTTCAACGCAATTACGGACATGAAGGTCTTGGATTGGTACGAGCACGCTCTGTTGCAATTTTACGTATATTCCTGTTTTTGTCGTGGTTCCTTTCCTATGCCTTTCCTGCCCTCCCCTTTGATGTATACTTGGAACTGTTTGGCCTGCCGTACGAAGACTCACTAGCTGTATTATGTGTACCAGAACGTCATGGCTTATCTCCCTCAGTGACAGCAGGGGTGTGAAGTAGGCGGTCCATGCGGATGCCAGATCCGTGAGTACTCGCAGTAAGTATGACATCATTACCAGGTACGACAGGTACTTGCAATACCCGCACACTCACGGATATGGATACCCGCCGGGCGGGTACCTTTGTGCCTGGTACTTGCGCGGATGCGAGTATGGGCTTAGAGGTCACGGGTACCTGTCTCAAGGTTGCAGGTACCCGTAAGAGTGCACTCGTGAAGAGCTCTACCGCTCCGCAATTCCCATTTTCGAGAGCATATTGTTCAAGCATTTTGCTGAATTCATCCGGAGCGAGGTCGATGGTATGATAGCTTCAAAATACTCCCGAATATACCTGACATCACCATTATAGTGTATGTGCCGTACGTCTTCTTCATCCTCGCTCAAATGATCGAGGTGCGCTCCGATATGCCAGAGAGCTATCGAAATATCCTCCCTCTGCTTTGGTCGCAATCAGTGTGGAAGGAGAAAGCCACGATACCTGCATTGGTATCCCTACTACAGGCATTTATGCGCTGGGACTTCCTATTTGTGCAAGAAACATGTTTGGACAAGCTACTCGGGGTTGTACAACAACGGCTGATTCCGTCGAGTGTGGACGACTCCTGGGGGTTTCAGATACTGACGACGCTTGTGGATTCGGTTAGCTGGTGAGCGTTACATTGTTTTCCGGGGAGCGCTACTGTAACAGCTACCAGGACTATGTTCCAGCCACTCGCTCGTCCAATCATCATGGCCCTCCTGAAACGCTTACAATGGAGCCCCACGCACGACTATAAACGCCACCTGGCGTCCTTTCTGATCCATGTATTGGCACACGAGTTTCCAGCTTCTTCATTCATACAGGAGTTTGAGAACATACAGCGAGGGTGCGTTCAGCCTATACATAGAGAAATGATTTCCGACGTCAACATCATTCATAGGCTTTGGATAAAGGTATACACAAGTTGCATACTACCTAACTTGGAAAGTCGACATATCGTGGAGCACGTGGATGCCGTCGTTGGTGTCATGCGGGCTCTGACAGAAAGCCCAGAGATGCTTGCGCTTGATAGCAACATACGGTTAGTTATACATTGGGTTTCCCGACGAAGCCGCGGCTGATCAATCATATTCCTACGCAGAAACAACTCGTTGCTCGTCGCCTTGGAGCTCTATAGAGGCCTCATGAGAAAAAACCTGGCCATCGATCCCGCCGTAACAACCAAAGTGTCTATTCGCGATGCAGGCGGAATCGTATTTTGGAGTGACGAAGAAGGCTCCTCAGAGGTATCCCAAATCTGGATTACACTCCTCCACAATGGAAAGAAGAGGTTATTAGCTCCCGCGGTACGGGAACGGGTGGTTGCTATTTTTTCCCGGTCCTCATTGTCAACAGACGCGAGACGTTTGGGCAAGGAAGAAAGCAATACGCTGGCGGAATTCATGGAGATGTGCTTGGAGATATGACCTGAAGAGTAACTGCTGCCATAGTATCTTATCTCTATTGTTGACTCTTGGTCAATCTCGCCTCACTCAATGACACTCTTCGATCGTACGTCGTACGTATTTCCAGAAGAGGAAGGAGCACGTGCGCGTCGGTTATGGTGGGGCAATGCGAGCCTTGCACTTAGGAGCTTAAATTTAAGATCTTAAGATCTTAAGCTCTTAAACCGGCCACCGGTCCGTTTACGTTGCACGTGATCAACGTCATGCGGGCCGCGCACCTTGTCAGACTTGTCTTCGACTTCCAGTCTTCGCTACATAGTCCGCCGACGACCATACGCCACTCTTCATCGTTGTTCACAAATCCTCGTTTTTCGGTGAGCCTAAATCCATCTCAACGTATTCGTATTTAACATCTTCTAGACATGGCTTTACCACTTCGACGAATCACCGCAGATCGCAAGCTGGAGGAGACTATCCGTGAAGGTGTGATGCCTTTGTACCTTCATCTGAGGAGGTTCTTACGAAAGAGTAGTCAGCATTTTGACCGAGACAGCCAAGTTTGTAAAATCCGCGATGTTATCGGCGCAAGCAGAACCCTCTCCAGGTACCTCCCTCGATACCCTCCACAACGATGCGCCCCAGGAGAGGGCCCCGTATGACGTTCGCGTTCTGGACGCGAAAATCAAAGATCTAGACGAGATCATAGGCTCACTACGAGACAGCCATTCCGGTCGTGTCGGTGAACACAATCATATCGACGAGGGGTACAGTTGGGTTGAAAGGCAATTCGCGCGCCTCAAAAGGAACGTAGAGATCACGACGCTCACAGTCCAGATGGCGCAGATGGATTCCTTGATCTTTGCATTGCAATCCCAGAACGATGAGGAGGAAAGGTTGAGGGTGCGAAGTGTTTGGGAACAAATGGGTGTGTCGAATATGCTCGGGACAGCTGTATATCTCGTTGCAGCTGTTGTTCTCATCATATATCTCCCTGCTTACCTTCGCTTATATCTCCCTTTACATCTGTAGACTGGTCATGATAATTCACATCGTCCTATGCTCGTCCCTCCTTCCCACCACGCCGGCTGTTGATGCCATGATACCACTCGCGATACGCCACTCGCGGAAGCTTCAACTTACAAAGGACACGCCACTCACGGCAATTTAGACTCCGAGTAACAAAGGAAGGAAATATATAACAGTGCGTGACTGACCTCTCGAAGACCCCATCCCCTCATACCGTCGAGTTGCCGTGAGTGCTTCATGCTTCACTTACCACCACACAGATTGATATTGATTTTCGGTTTTTCGCCCAGGCCTTTCCGTATGTCTCACACGCACCTTATCGAATGCACCATGCCTACGTTCTCGGGGGATACTGAGCTGAAGTCGACGCTAATTTCTAGTCGACGGCGTCGACGGTTACGTGACAAGGAGTGCTACCAGTGTTCCAACTGCGGCGTTTGGAAGCCTACCGCGCAATTGAGAGTGTGCTCAGGCTGCAAGACACTCAAAGTATGTCCCTTCCTCGGCTCTTTTTTGATGGGTGCTCACAATCGGTCAGGGATTATACTGCAACAAAGTCTGCCAGGAGGCCCACTGGTACGTCATCGCTCCTGCACGACCAAACAACATCTTCTGATTGCGATCGCGCAGGTTCTCCCACAAGCCCACCTGCTTTTCCATCCGTGCCGCCAGCCATGAAGGTCGAACCACCATCCACCTAGTCGAACAAGCCATCGTGGTACCCGTGCTTCTCAAGAATTTCGAGGCCATCATAATCAGGCAGCTCAAGCTCGGTACTCCCAACCCCATCAACCTGAGCCACGCAACCAAAATCGTTTGCGGACTTACGTCCGTTGATTATCACACGAACATACATCAGCTCGTGGATGGTGGACCTTCCATGGCTGGTGAAGAGTGTTGCCTTACTTTCCTTTCTTTTGCCGTCGCCCCTCTGGATTCTATACCTGCGACATGTTACACCCAGGTCTGTCCTCCCGACGACGATATCCCCGTCACAGTGTGGTTCGTCGTCGAAGAACTTGGCGATACGGGTTCCTCGATCACTTCCCTACTCGACCTTTCTTTTGCTGTTACGTGGAACATCGAGCCCCCCTCAATAGAAGAGATAGAAGAAGCCCGTCGGGTTGAGCCCCCAAATTCTATATTTGATTGTCTGCGCTTGCAAGTACCCTTCTATCTTCGTCAGCTTGAAGGTGCTAACTCTCTCCACTCCAGTGGGGCGAACAGATACATCCGAGTTGACGATGAGAACCGACTCCGTCTGCGCGCTGTGAGTACTAGTATCCGCTGACTTTTTATTGGTCAACTATTGATGTTACCTTTTCCAGAACCGTTGAATCAACGTCTTTACTGCTTGCATTACATAAAGCCAATAGCCATTTAAATACCCATCACCGTGTTTTGAACAATAGATCTTTTTTCGATTAGAATCTGACTTCTATTTCTCTTTCCCCTCTCCACCCCCCGGATCGTCGTCGTTGTCGCGTGAAAGGGTGACATGGAATACGAGTATGAGATTGAGGAGCATCAGATCGTCATTTGAGAAGAAATGGTCGAAGACGTCTGGTCACGGGTGTGTCGACCATGCATGAACTCGGGGAGGAAGGAAACTAAATGTACACGGAGACAACGAGAGTTGGATCTCCTGTTCCGGGTTAATGCATTCAAAGATGGGCAGTAAGGGCAAGGCGCATCTCAACTCTCAAGCTCTCAAGATCTCAAGGCTTCGCGCGTCACGTCCCAGACCGCGGAACTTGGAAAGGTGCTTGTCTCACACCACTACCATTGTGCACGACGGTTTCTCATGTTCCTACGACCTTTTGGATCCTGTTTTCGACTCTAATGGACGTCACCTCGTCTCTACCATTTCCTCAATAGGATCAAATAGAATGTCACGAGTGCGGAGGATGAGTATCGGTCTTTTCCGGACAACAGCGCGACGCCATAGCCGACCCAGGTGCTCTCGATTCGTGACAGTGCGTCGCATTATTCCTCGACAACAGTGTCGAAATCAATCTCGCTGGCTAGGCCTCTACCTCCACCTCCATCTACAAGTCCAAACTCCATGCCCGTGGAAGGACGTTTGCATGGCAAAGGTGAGCATACACGAATTTTCCAGATCAAACCATCGCTAAACCGACACTTGACTCTAGGGCGTTCCTTCACGGTGAATATCTGCGAGCCTCCGTCTCCACCGCCTTCAAAACGCCATTGTACAACGATCAAAACATTCTGTATATGAATCATCTCTCGACTCGTCGTCGCGCATGGCTTATCGTGATTCGTCCTGGCCGTGGTATGGATCCCTCGACCTCGGGCAGATTCCTCAAACAACAGCCCCTCGCACAATCACAGAATGCCCAGCACTTGAGGCTTCTCATCATCCCCAGCGTCGGACTACCCCTATCGCTCTCATCTTCAAACCCATACGCCGAGCCACCAAATCTACTTTATCCTTGACCTCGGAGACTCGATTTTCCGTTTCCTGCGAGCACATCCTGTGCCCATCTCTCCTCTGGACCTCCAGCCTCTCCTTCTCCCGGCGATCCATAGCAAGGAGCTCGAGCGCATATCCACTCAGTTCCTCCGGATGTTCGACAAAAAGCAAACCCACCCATTCCAAACACGAATGGGATAGGCTCGCACGTGGTACCAAAGGACGCGAAGAAGGAGAAAGGGCAGCAGATGGACAGGACCCTACCGAAAAACAACCTGGGACGCGAAGACGGGAAGCGGTGGGGTTGATTTACAGACATCATCGAGGCGACACAGGGCGCTGAAAGCCTCACATACCATCCCCGCACCGCTGAGACCCGCGAGGTCTGTGAACTCAGCGTCGAACGCGCAGCGCGACTCCCATCCATCCTCCCTATCTGCCTTTCCTCCTTTCTCCTCTCTCTCGCCATGTCTGGACGACCAGGGAAGCCCGATTTGTCTGGATACAGCTGTGTCGGCTTGACCGCTGAGCATTCGGCTTTACCACGACGAGACAAGGAGCCAGATGGCGCGCCCACCTCCTTGGCCCGCACGTAAAACGGAAGGATCTGGGGAAGAAGAAGAAAAGGGCTGCAAACGGACAGGACCCCACTGAAAAGCAGATTGCGAAGCAGAGGCAGGAAGCGGCAGGCTTTGGATTTACAGACATTATCGAGGCGACACAAGACGTCAAAGGCCTTACATATCGTCCCCGCACCGCCGAGACCCGCGAGGTCCACGAACTCATTCTCTCCTCCGTCCACCAAGCCCTTGGATACCAGGCCCAGGAGATCGTGCGTAGCGCCGCCGACGCCGTTCTCGAAACGCTCAAGAACGAATCGATGAAAGACTTCGACAAAAAGAAGGAGATCGAGGAGGTCCGGGCCCATCTCGAACAAGGTCATTTCCCAGCTTCTCAACCTCTCCAAAAAAAACCACCGACTACGGCGCCAAGGACGAAGAGATGGCGGACCCGGATTGGGAGAGGAAGGATGCCGAGACCAATGAGGAGATGGGCGTGGCGGTTGTCTTCGACGAGGAGGGCGAGGGTGGCGGAGACGAGGAGGGCGGCCCTGCTGTGGAAGGAGAGGAGGGTGAAAAACTTGTCATTGGTGGCGGCTCATCATGCGCGGCGCAGGGCAAGTCCAAGGCGGACAAAGACATGGTTTCTCCCCATTCCATCGACGGCTTTTGGGTCCAACGCCAGGTCTCCGAAGTCTACCCCGACCCCGTCACGGCCGCGGACAGGGCGTCCGCTGTTCTTTCCATTCTCGGGTCCGAGTCCAGTCTGCGCGACCGCGAGAACCAGCTGATGGAGCTTTTCGAATATCAAGGCTTCAACGTAATGGTGTACGAAGCTCGCGCGAAGCGATGCGGACGAACGAGTCAACATCGAGGTCGCCATGCGCGAAAAAGGCCCTGGGTGGATCCTGCGTGAGCTCGCCGGGGACCGGCAGGTGACCACCCGGGCGGACGACGCCATGGACGTGGACGGGCAAGCTCAAGGGGACGTGCCAAAGAAGGCGAATATCGCGCCTGCCTCGGTCGTGCAGCCGAAGAAGGTGGTGGACTTGGAGAGCATGGCATTCATCCAGGGCGGCCACCTCATGTCGAACGCGGAAAAGGGCTACGAAGAGGTCCACGTCCCAGCGCCGAAGCAAAACTGCGGCTGGCGACTTGGTGCCCATCACGGACCTGCCTGTATTGGCGAGGGATTCCCCGACATCAAGACTCTTGACCGTGTCCAGAGCAAACTTTATCCCACGGCGTTTGGTACAGACGAACCGATTCTATTGTGCGCTCCCACTGGTGCCGGAAAGGTGGCTTGTTTCTTTCTTCTGCACCTCGACCACTTGCTGACGCTGCACGACCAGAAGAACGTTGCTATGCTCACGATCCTGAACGAGATGTCCAAGTACTGCGACGAAGCGACAGGTACCTTCGACCTGGACGCATTCAAGGTCGTCTGCGGCGCGCCTATGAAGGTCCTGGTCCAGAAGATGGTTGGAAACTTCAACTCGCGGTTGAACCCGTTCAGGATCAAGGTTGGAGAGCTCACCCGCGACTCGCAAATGACGAAGCAGCAGATCGCGGAAACTCAAATCATCGTGACGACCCGGGAAAAGTGGGACGTCATCACACGCAAGAGCTTGGACACGAGTTACACAAATCTCGTTCGCCTCCTCATCATCGACGAAATCCACCTTCTTCACGACGAGCGCGACCCCGTCTTGGAGGCAATCTCGTCTCCCGGACCATCCAACGCATGGAGCAAACTTCCGATTACGTGCGCCTGGTAGGACTCTCCGCGACTCTTCCGAACTACAAGGACGTCGCTACCTTCCTCCGCGTCCACGAGTCCAAGGGCTCTTCTACTTTGACGCGTCTTATCGTCTCTACGCCCTCCAGCAACAGTTCATCGGCGTCACGGAGAAGGCGATCAAGCGGTACCAAGTCATGAACGAAGTATGTTATGAGAAGGTCCTCGACCAGGCCGGGAAAAATCAGACCCTCGTGTTTGTCCACCCCCGCAAGGAGACCGCGAGGACGGCCAAGTTCATCCGCGACATGGCCATCGAGAAGGAGAAGTTCGTCAAGCCCGACTCGGCTGTGCGCGAGATCTTGAACGAGGAGGCCAGCAACGTCAAGGACCCCAATCTTCGGGACCTCCTTCCATTTGGCCACGGCATCCACCACGCAGGAATGACCCGCGAAGATCGTGGTCTCGTCGAGGAGCTTTTTGCCGACGGTTCGCTCCAGGTCCTCGTTTGCACGGCCACGCTCGCCTGGGGCGTCAACCTACCCGCGCACACGGTCATCATCAAGGGCACGCAAATCTACAACCCCGAGAAGGGCCGCTGGGTGGAACTGTCCTCGCAGGACGTTCTCCAGATGCTCGGTCGTGCTGGTCGTCCCCAGTATGATACGTACGGTGAAGGTGTCATCATCACCAACCACTCGGAGCTCCAGTACTACCTCAGTCTGATGAACCAGCAACTGCCCATTGAATACCAGTTTGTCTCAAAACTCGCCGACAACCTCAACACGGAGACCGTCCTCGGAACCATTCGCAACCGCGACGAGGCCGTGCAATGGCTCGGGTACTCTTACCTGTAAGACCTTCGTTTCTTTGCTCTATTGGGTGATCGTTGAAGAGCCATTCGATAGGTATGTTCGCATGCTCAGATCTCCGGGCCTGTATAGTGTCGGCGTTGATTACCAAGAGGACGACGGCGGGCTGAACCAGAAGCGCGCCGACATCATCCACTCGGCGGCGGCGCTATTGGAGAAATGCCACCTAATCAAGTACGAGCGATCGTCTGGCCGTTTCCAAAGCACGGAGCTGGGCCGAATCGCGTCGCACTACTACGTGACGTACAACTCCATGGCCACTTACAACCAGCACCTCCGCCCGACGATGACAGCTCTTGAACTTTTCCGTGTCTTCGCTCTCTCGAACGAGTTTGCTCTCGTCCCCGTTCGTCAGGATGTAAGTAGTAGTTTCTGTTTCGTTGGTGGATGCATGTGGATAACGAGCTGATGATCACCATCTTCAGGAAAAGCTGGAGTTGGGGAAGTTGCTGGAGCGCGTTCCAATCCCGGTGAAGGAAGGCGTAGAGGACAAGACGGCGAAGATTAACGTTCTCTTGCAGGCGTACATATCCCAGCTGAAGCTAGAAGGTAAGCTTGATATCTTTCCATGTAGAATATGACTTAGCCTCTCGATCAGGTTTCGCTCTGGTTGCCGACATGGTCTTTGTTCAGCAATCGGCTGGACGGTAATTATCTCTTTCATGTCGCTCTCGTAAAGGTCATATTGATACTCGTGATAGAATCCTGCGCGCCGTCTACGAGATTTGCTTGAAGAGGGGTTGGGCCGTCCCCGCCCGGGCAGCACTGGACATGTGTAAGATGGTTGAGAAGCGAATGTAAGTCTACCGCATCGCGTTCTCGTATTGACGTCTAATGCATCTTGGTAGGCGGGGATCTATGACTCCTCTGCGGCAATTCAAAGGAGTCCCCTCCGAAATTGTTCGCAAGGCCGAGGGGAAACAATTTGTATGTAAACAGTCGGTCTTTACCGTGCGTTGCTGATCGTCGTCTTTTATCTTAGCCATGGTACAGATACTTCAACCTCGTAAGTGACTCTTCTTATCTCTCGGTCAAAATCTTGCTGACACGCAGATGTAGAACCCTCCGGAAATCGGTGAACTTCTCGGAATCTCTAACGCTGGACGTCTAGTCCACCGACCAGTGCATAATTTCCCCAAGCTCACGTATGTACCCTCGCAATATATACCTTACTCTGAACTAATCTTTTCGACAGGCTGCAGGCCCAGGTCCAGCCGATCACGCGCTCTCTCCTGCGTATCGACCTCACTATCATGCCGACTTCCGGTGGGACGAGAAGATCCACGGCTTTGCGGAGACCTTTTTTGATTCTCGTGGAGGACGTCGATGGCGAGATTATACTTTTTAGCGACTCATTTGTGCTGCGCCAACGCTACGCCGAAGATGAACACAATATCACCCTGACTGTTCCCATGTTCGAGCCCGTGCCGCCGAACTATTACATCTCTGTCATCTCCGACTGTTGGCTCCACGTGGAGACCTGCCTCCCGATCTCCTTCAAGGCTTCAAGCATCTCATCCTTCCCGAGAAGTTCCCTCCGCCCACTCCACTCTTGGACTTGCAGCCTCTCCCTCTCTCGGCGCTCCACAGCAAGGAGTTCGAGAGCATATATGCCCAGTCTCTCCAGACCTTCAACCATATCCAAACACAAATTTTCCAAGCTCTGTACACGTCCGATGAGAACGTCTTCATTGGCGCACCCACCGGAAGCGGGAAAGCCATTTGCACCGAGTTCGCCCTCTTGAGGCTCTGGAGCAAGCGCGAGCAGCCCTGGGCTGTTTGTATCGAGCCTTGGCCGGAGATGGTGTAGCAACGTGTTGCGCTCCAGTGCGGAAAGGCAACTGTGGGTCTTACAGGCGAGACGAGCGCAGACCTCCCATCAGGCCAACTTTTCCTCCGTAAAAAACCAGAAGACCCCAGTATCCTAATTCACCACAATGGACATACGCGTGCGACATATACATTCAACTGTCAGCACAACCTCAAGCGGCACCGGGAGACGCATTCGGGAGAGAAATTCTTCCTGTGCAACGGAGGGTGCGGAAAGGCATTCACAAGGACCCACTGAAGAGGCACCAGGTTTGTCCCTTGCTACCTCCAGTTCCAAAGCAATGATGAAAGATGGAAAATGGTCTAGTTTGTCAAGCGCTGTGGGTCCGAGGAGGCCTAATCAATTCGCAATCATCTCTGTTTATCGCTATAAGTGTCGACCATCTCATTTCAGCAGGAGGAAAGCTCACCGCTGTATAGCTCGTCTGTTGTATAGTATTCTACATTATCATACGCTTTCATCTGTTGTTTGTGTTTTTATCAGCGTGTATTATTCGAGTTTAGTCAGGGAAGGAGCCCCACACTGTGCACATTCCAGTAGCTACTGACAAACATTTTTGGTACAGGAACAAGCTGAAAACACGTACCGATCCGGGACAAGGAGAGCGTTGAGGACAAGGCAGCCAAGATCAATCTGCTCCTGCAAGCGTTAAAGCTAGAAGGTACGCTGCGTGACTTTAGTTCGAAATTGGAGGCTTAACCTTGCGGGCAGGCTTCGCCCTTGGTTGCCGATATGGTCTTCGCTCAACCACTAGCTGGACGGCGAGTTCTTCTGCTTTCTCGAGGACATCATACTGATGCTCGTGAAAGAATCCTGCGAGCCGTTTACGATGTCTCAAGAAAGGCTTGGGGGGTTCCCACCCGCGCGACCCTCAAGATATACGAATTGGTTGAAAGCCAAATGCAGAGTTTTTTTTGATCGTTCGTCCCATACAGTGCAACCGCAACCGCGACAATGCCGTCCAGTGGCTCGGGCACCGTTACCGGTAATTTCTTCGCTGCTTCTCCGTTTAATGATCATTGACGAAGCATTGATAGGAACGCTTACATGAAGGAAGTCCCCAAGCCTGTACAACGTCGGGGTTCATCATTAAATTGAGCTAAACCCGGAGAAAGTAGAGCTGCGGAGCGCGGAGCGGTAGAAGAAATGAAATTGACCTACTCATCGCGGACGAGGTGTAGCTGGTCCGCGGAAAGGTTGGTCCGACGCACAAATCATCGTCTTGCGGACTCGCTACGTATGGGCCCAGACCATGAGCAAAGCTCGCATCGTTGCTTGTGGCG
Source organism: Amylostereum areolatum (assembly GCA_012932865.1). NCBI lineage: Eukaryota > Fungi > Basidiomycota > Agaricomycetes > Russulales > Stereaceae > Amylostereum > Amylostereum areolatum. Next base: position 144,052 of record SAXG01000083.1, read on the forward strand.
TTTCGTCGGCCAATGCTTGAGGCCTCTGAGAGGGTTGGACGCTCTGTCCCATGCTGCTTTGAACTGCCCACCAACGTGCGTTCTGTGTCGATTTGTGCAAGCGAAATCTACTTACTTATGTTTCTAGCACTCGGCTTTATAAACCGGTGAATATGTCTCATATCTCAGCGACATTGAGCACCAGGTCTTCCGCGTGTCAAGCCTGTCATACGCGACCGTCAATGTCCGCTCGTGCGTCGCACGCGGCGACACATTCGGCCGTGTTCCTGTAATCGACGAACACGCCACGAAACATCTTAGTGTGAAGAATTATGGGTAAGCTTCCTGCTCCGCCCTGTATCGAAACGAAAAGAAAAACTTACTCGGCCATCTACAGACGTATGCGGCTGCGTTGCACTGCTATACCATCCCGTCGATGCTATGGTGGCCTCGAGGGCCACAGTTGGTGCGGACGCAGCATTTGTTTTGCGTGCCCCAAGTCAAGATTGCGAAGGAAGGAACCACATGCGGGGGCTGCGTAAGATGGCGGCGGGTGTGCGTGCCCTTTACAGCCCCAGTGGATAACCGAGAAGAGCTCATGGAGGCACGACCCTTCCCTCCCCTTCGCGTTGGGCGCACAGACTCACCATCAACCACAGCACGGACGTCCACGCGGCTTTGCCATGCTGCTTAGAGGCGGATGATCAGACGACGCGCTCGTCGAACTTGTCGTCAATTGGTAAAAGCCGAAACTACACCAGTACACGATGATCCAGTTCACGCACAAGATACTCTCTCCACGCATGCACAGACATATACTCCCACCCACCCTCCTCACGCGCGGGCTCGGGCCTGTCGGCGCTCTTCGAAGTCCTTGACGAATTGGTTCCACGCAGCTTGCCTGTCTTCGGCGGTGAAGCTAGCTTTGATGGGGACGTGCACGATATCCAACTTGGTGCGGGAATCGATGTGGCGGAGCGCGGGGCATTTTGCGCTGTTGTTGGGCTGCAGAATGAGCCCGCGGGAGGTCGCACCTTTGCCCATATCGGCCCAGTCGAGACGCAGCCCCATCTCGGCCTGAAGTTTGGTGCCCACCGGCCACGCCGTCGTTCCCATATTCGGGCGCCCCGCATTTCTGAGGATGCTATCAAAATCCTACTCGTGTGTGTTTGTAACGCCTTCAATCGCGAGGGGGACGTACGCACCTTCTCGAGTCGCTCGAAGAATCTGACCTTCTTGAAGTGTCTGTTCGACATTTCGGGACGTCACGGCCTGTACAGAAGTTATGGGGAAGCCCAGGATTGAACTACGACCACTCACGTTTGCTGTGGTGGGGATGGTTTGAGGAGACGCCAGTCTGAAGAGAGCGAGGTTGGGATGTGGAAGGAGCGAGCGGTTGGGCTCGATTCGAAAACGGTAATGTGCGTCTTTCATATCTTCGGCCGTCTATTCACGCGACTCGAGGCCACGGATTCATTCTCAAACTCGTCTGCGCTTGTCGTACTTATTTGCGTAGGATCTTCGACAGTAGTAATTGTAGACTAAGTAGTAACATTATAAACTCGAGCGGTCCCCCGGCGTTTCTCTTGGACAATATGAGTATCTCCCGCAGACCACTCAGGTTCTCGAAAGACCAGAGACACGTCTCGTCTTAAAACTTTGAAGCTTGAAGCTGTGTTATCTGTGAGTTAGGTAGCAGTTGAGGATTGAGTATGTATCGACGCGCTCGTCACGTGATGACAGAAGCGCCAGAGTCAACAGTCAACATGAGATCAACAACCAACCGCATGTACATAACTCTCTCCCGACTCTCCGAGACCCCCTCGACTGTCCTCCGACTTCGAAGAAATGACTACGACCACAGCCCAGCAGAATCAGGCACATGATGTGTTTTGAATCGCTTCGCCGACCGTGGCCACGTCTAGGCAACACTTCCTGAGCATGCGTGTGCGTTTTGCTGACGATTGCAGTAGATCTCGTCACCCTTCCCGCGCGCCAGTCGCGCCTGCTACTTTACCCCCTCTCGGACGACGTTTGGGAAGGAGGGGATTCGGAATGACCAACGATAATTATGGTGCGTCGTTTTTTATGAATCAACCTCCCTCACGTTGGCTTACCGTTTCTTTTCCAGGACGTCTTCTTCGCAATGGCAAACTCGTGCTACCCCCTGGGACTCATCCAGCGCAGCCAAATCCAGTCCACGATCATCACGGCCGAGTATGTTCACCTCAGCGTCTCATGAAATGCCTGTTGACCCTACCTTGTAGGACCGAGCACCCGAAATCAAGGACGAATGTAGCGGCCGCTCTGAGCTTACCACTACGAGGCTCCATGATTTTGGTCATAGTGCGTGTTTCCTTGACCTTTTCCAGGTGTCCTTCTCACAAGGATGAGTAGGACTCGTCCCGTCCTCCTCCTCGTCATCCACCGCCCCACTTCCTGTCAGTTTCAGCCTCCTCTAACAGACGGCTGACGGAGACGTTTACCCAAGTCTGTGACAAGGTCGATAGTCGTCCCGCCGCCCCAGCCAACGCGACGGGCACCGTTGCAACGTGCGGCGCACGAGCGGACGTTGTTCGTCGCGTACACGGGGGGCGGGGCGACCTGAATTGGAGAAAGCTGCAATGGGAAAAGGTAAGGTTCTCTTCTGCTCTTCGAATACGCGGAGAAGACGGGCTTACCTTTCACGTATAGACTCCCCCATTCTCTGCGCTACCGCGTCGACTAGATCGCGGCGGAGGCGACGGTACTGCAAGACCCCGACCTCCTCGTATGACTGTAAGCCCGCGGTCAATTCGTATATCTTCCTACTACTCTAACTTTGATCTTCAGAGTCTCTCGTCGATACTGCTGCTGGTGCTCGCCTGCGCTGCCGCTGCCGCTGCCGCCGCCACCGACGCTGCTGCTGCCGCCGCCGCCGCTGTCTCTGCCGCCGATGCCGACGCTGCCGCGACGCCGCCGCTGTCTCTGCCGCCGCTGCCACCGCCGCCGATACGCTGACGCTGGGGTGCTGACGCTGGTGCTGGGGCGCTGACGCTGGGGCGCTTACGCTGGTGCTGGTGCTGGTGCTGGGAGCTTGTCCAGGAAATAATATGTTTTAGAGTCATGGGCGGGGGAGGGGTGATCTCCTTCAAATAAATTATTTCCGGGCTATGGCCAGGGGTCGGATTATGTCAGGGAAATTAATCATCTGCGTGACATCATCGGCTGCCCGGGTATGAATCTAGAATAAGATCTATCCGGAGGCTTGTCGGTGCCTGCCAAATGAATCTGAAAGATTTTGATTCCGGCATCTACACGTGGCGGTGGGCATGAGCTGCAAAGAACATATTTGCGAGACCTCCTCCGAACCCTGACCACGCCACTCGAAGAGTTCTTTTGTGCCACCCCCTCGACGGCGCTGGCATACGTCTCAAAGGACTTATTTGCGATCGATCCACGCGCCGATGAAGCTCGATCTCATTGTAATTAAGGTAGGCAACACGAGGAACCAGCACCCCTTATGTAATCAGGCACAGGTCACGTGGGCGGCAAATCTGGGAGGTATAGGTCCGACCCGGTTTTTTTTTTGATGAATAAACTTGGGCCACAGTTCGGAATCCTCAAATGGCTTTACCCTGCGTTTCTTGATGCACCATTTAGCACGTATAATGCCGTTTTGAGCCTGGTTTCGTACCTACCTAGTACCTACGGCCAAATAAGGCAGGCAGTAGGCACGTGATGTGTTTAGTAAGCGGCAAAATCTGCGAGGTCGTCGTATACGAAATTTTTTAAATCAGGTTGGCTGAGCTGCTAAGTGCATTTTGAGGTGTTTTCCGACTTTTACTTAAAGATTGTAATAACTCTCCCGGAATTTATTTTTTCAAAAAAGTAGCTGCAGAGACAATATCATACACCCCTCCTCTATGCATCTCCGGAGTCAGAATGAGCAAAGGATGGATGTTGTGGAACTTATTGAGGCAGCGAGACGGGGTCGGGGATGCTTATATAAGGGGGTGCTGGTTCCTGGTGTCGCCTACCTTATTTCATCCACATTTTAGCACCTGTCCCTACCGCGTGGAAATGGGTTGTTTGTGATCCATCTTCGTGGCCCGGCCCGTTCCGTGTAAATGATTTATTTTCCGTGTATAACGGTGCTACCCAGGATAGATTGGATATGTCTTATTTCCAAGACATAAAGGTTCAGCCCGGTATCCGTATCTAAGCACTTATTTCACACCTATCCGCACGTTATCGTCCGTTGCGGAATACCCGTCAATGCCAGTGGTGCGCGTGCTAATGGGATCTGGACTTGTGCAATTTCGATGTGTTCCACATCCCACGGGCCGTCCGCGGCCCCGGCAGTTGCCGCACCTCATAATTCCAGGACGTGTCCGATGCGCCCTTGCCCTTCCACCTCTCCACTTCATCCACTTCCACCCACGACCAACCTCACTGCATCTTCCTCGCCATGTTCTCCGCCCTCGACGAATTTCTTGCCTCCCACCCTCATTCCGCCGTCATTTGCAGCACCCGCCTTCAGCTGGCTCTCCATGCCCTTCAAGCCTCACCGACGGATCCGGGGGTGCCACTCGCCACTCAATTCCAACGCGAGATCGTACGTTCTCCCTCCGTAATGTTCAGTAAACATACCTGACAATGTTCATCGCACAGTCCATGGTCATATGCCGGCGCCTGATCGGGGCACCCGGTGCCCCAGCCTTCCTCAAGTGGCTCTTTGTGAACATCGTACAGCCGGCGACATCACGCAAGTCCGACGGCAAGGCATCAATGGATCCGATCACCCTGCAAGACCGCATCCGCACTCAAGTTTCGACAGCGGACGCCCCGTCACTGCACGGAGATGAGTTGGGCCCGAACTGGTGGTGGGAGACCCAAGGTGCACCCCCCGCATCTTCATACATCTATCTCCATGTAACTAACATAGGAATGTTAGCTCAGAAACCGCGGGCGCCGTCCCATCCTCCAGTGGCCACCATACTCTCCGCCCCAATGCACCCATCGCCCAGCCCCTCACCCGCCCCCCCTACCCCTGGACCCACCGATCCACCGCCCACCTGCCCCCCTCCTCGTCCCCAGCCCGTCAAGTTGACCACGGCCGTCATTTCCTCTCCCCCTCCCCCCGGCCCAAGTAGCTCCAATGTTGCCAAGCCCGCCCCGAAATTTTGGCATTTGAAGATCAGGGCTCCGCGCCCTTCCAATGAGGAGGACGATGAGCTCCTCCTGAGCCCACCATCGAAGCCCGCCGACAAGGGGAAGAGCAAGGCCAACCTGAAACCGGCCCCACCACCAGACAACGATGACCTTCTGCCCACGCCCCCTTGCAAGACGACCACCAAGCGGTCGTGCCTGTTCTACGAAGACTCTGACGACAACGACCTGCCTCAGATCCCCGCCCGCATGCCTCTCCGGACATGTACCGTCATCACCCCCGGCACGATCAGCTGGTGACTAGAGAGCTTGTCGAAAGGCGACCGGCAACGCACCAAGACCCCCCCCGTCAAGGCCCCCACCTTCAAGGTTGGCTCCCCCAAACCCGCCAAATGCCCCTGGACATCCAAGTCCCAGCCCCGCGCAAGTACCTCCGCCCGCCCTCTCGCCCCCCTGATCCAATGCACGGCCGCCAACAAGCTCATCGGCCCTGGCAATATGCTCCGCCCTGGCTCAAATTTCAGCGTCAAGAAGGTGGAGGGCAAGGTCCGCCTCGAGGGGCAGAAGAAGGGCAATGGCGAGTTCATCCCCGTGGTGAACGGCTTCACCAGCAAGACCGTCAACCTCAAGCACAAGCAGGCGGTTTACTTAGCCCCTGGAACCGCTGGCCTCTAGTCCAACCACCCAACGACTCCATATGTGTGTTTTTCCTTTACTCATTCGATGTTTGCTTATGGTGTTCTCCACAGCAAACTTGTGTCGCCTGCTTTCGATGCGGGGTGCCGTGCTGGTGGGGCAAGAACAAATCTTGCTTCACCTGCTTCAAGCTCCACAAGCCCTGCCAGATTGCACCCTTCCCTCCTCTCCCTTGCCGATTCTACCCGGATGACCACATTCGGTATCGAATGTGGGTTGCGAACAGCAAGAAGACAATCCTGAAGGCCATGTCGGCCAACTGCAAGGATCCCATAGGTATGTGCCTCATATTTTCCAGCTCTGACAAACTCATCTCTTATGTCGCCAACAGATCTTAAAAAGCTCCCCCTCGATGCTGAACTCTCCCCCCTAACCCCCACTCGAAATCGTACTTCGAGAAGAAGTTGGGCATCACGTTGCCCCCCGTCAGGAAAGGTGACGCCAGCCCTCCACTCCCCCGGGGATTGGCAAAGGCGGCGAAGGGCAAGGTCGTCGCGAAGGGCACGGAGAAGGCGAGGCAGGGCAAGGGCAAGACGGTCGACAAGGGCAAGGGCAAGGCGGATCGCAAAGGCAAGGGCAAGGCAGTTGAAGAGACCGAGGACGAGGACAAGGAGGACAAGGTCCACGACGACGATGATGACGACGACCCCATTCAAGCCACCTGGCCCTCGGAAATCCCATTGGCCAACCTTGCCGACCATGCCGTCCCTTCCACCTCCTCCCTCGCGAATGCCTCCGCCAAGTCGCTCGTCATCAAAATTCCCCCGCTCAAGTCCACTCATCTGTCGGTAGCAAGCACCTCCCAGGCTGAAAACAATGAGCCCATGGACACCGAGCCTGTTGCTCATCCCAAGCGTGTTCGCTCGCATGTCGAACCCACTCGTCTGGGGGAGTTCTCCCCTCTGCAAGCCCACACACGTGCATCGCCTCCTTTTCTCACACAACCCTTTCACTGACCTTCAGTATAGCTCACCTTGTCGAGGACCCACCAATGGAAGATGTCCATATGACGGACGATCACCTCGCCTCCCCTCCACCTGTCCCTTCCCCTCGCGCTCCAACCCCTCGTCCCGTCCGCTCTCCCTCCCCATCGACAAATGTTGGCTTCCCCCCAGCACTCATTGAAGAGCTCAAGGCGGCGACCTCCGCGGTCAGGGACCTAGAGCCCCGCCTCGGCGACGTAGAGCATCTCATGCTGTCGGTTGATGACCTCGCAGCCCGCGTCCTCGCCATCGTGAAGAGCAACACTGTGGAGCTCGGCCTCCCACCCACCGTTGACATCGATGACATCGTCGCACGCATACAAGCACGCCTCCCATCTGTCCCTCAAGCCCACCCACGACAGATGGAAGACCGTGGAGTACAGGCCCCGGAGGCCTCTCCCACCATCACTGCGGTGCTGCAAGACCATGCGGTGCAGGTTCCAGAAGACGCACCACAAGATGTCGCCGTGGAGGGTGCAGGACGTGTTGCAAAGGGCGACATCGACGCCATGGACGTCGATTCGACGGCGGAGACCGGGATGGAAGGAGGAGGGCCCGGGGAACACGAGGAGCGGAGCATGCAGGAGGACGAGGTGAGTACCAACCCGCACGTTCCCTCGACCATGGGCCACCGCGACCCTGACGCGTCCTTCTCCGCATCTCAGGTCTTTGACATGGAGCGGTGCACCAAGGACCTGTGCGGCCTGGACCCCCTCCCTCGTTCGACCCCCACCCCACCACCTCCCCCTCATCCCCCCTTCAACATCCCCATCGGCAATGACCAGTCGCCCGTCACTTTGACGGCCAGCTTCCCTTTGATATCCACGCCCCTCCATCGGTTCGTTGTGCCCCAGCCAGCCGCTCCCCCTCACCCCTATAACCTGTTGTCCGGGTTGCTCACCACGCTGAGCATGTACATCCAGTCAATCTCGTTCGCGAGTACCGTGACCCACGCCAGCCCCAGCAGCCCATCTCCGACGCTATTGCGATCTCCCACCGCTCCACCTCCCACCGCTCCACCTCCTACCACTCCACCTCCCACCATGGCTGATGACGAAGAGTGAGAGGACCCGTTCGTCCTCTGCCCGGACTCACCTCTCACTCCCCGCCCCCGTTCTCCCTCCTCCGCTCAGAGTCAGCCGGTGGCGGGTCCCAGTCGGTGCACGCAAAACTCCCGCCCTCCTCGGCTGACAGATTGCTGAAGCTGCCAACAGGATAAGGACGACGAGGCTGCAAAGAAGATGGGGTAGTGGTGGCATGGACTTGTATGTACATTTGCGCAGTTTTGTTTGGACACGTACGTTTGGACACGTACATTTAGCCTTGTACGTTTTGTGTCGTATGTTTTGACTTGTACATTTTGCCGTGTATGCTTTGACACAGGTTTTCTGGTTTTACTTGCTTCTCTTAGGGTTTGAATTTGTACGTTTTCCTTAGGTCTCTTTCTTGATGTACTTATACCTTTGACACAATTGATGTATACATATCTTGTGACTGGTGTGAATGGAAAGTCGGACCGTGGCATGTTGGACGGATGTTTAGAGTGAAACAGAAGGGGGCTGAGCTAGCCTCCTACTACCCAGTAATAGATACACGGTTTTACATCAGCTCTAATCATACTCCAACAGGTCTTCGCAGACACCGAAACAGATCCTGGATGAAACAAGCTCACAAGGGCCAACACAATCACTCTCCAGGGGCGTGTGCATAATCCGTGGGCCAACGGCGAAAGCCAACCCTTGGGAGACACCCCCGGATATATGGAGATGACACCGCTCCCGGGGGTCATGCGCCCCCGGATCAATTGCCCTAGACTTGTTTCCCAGTTAGAAGTGGGTAGACAATTAGGTGATTTATTTCTTTAAAAAATGTAAGGTAAATTGAGTAATGTAACAAATGAAAACCCACTATGGCGAAAGGTATTTCAAAGGATGGTAAAGTACGCAGAATAGTCTACAATTACCCCGTCAAAGCTTGTCCCACCTTCTCCGTTTGCCTGCCTTTGAACAAGTGGTGACACCCTCTGTGGTTGATCTGGTGCCTATCTTGGTAGGAGATCCTGTTGCCACCTGTTGGGCGGGGGCTTTCTTTCCTTGGGGAGGCCCAGTAGGGTTCATCTTGGGGGCTGCAACCTTCTTCCGTTTCTTCGGTGGGCCAGTACGCACAGGGGCGGCTTTCCGTTTACCAGGGCACACCACTGGGCCAGGGACCTCGTCCACTATGCCCTCATTCACTCCCTCTGGTCCTGCATCCCATAGCCCCCCCTCATCCTCATCCCCGTCAGATTCCACAACGTCAGCTCACGCCTGCTGTATAAGTCCCAATTGCTTCTGGGCGGGAGAAGGAGCGGTAGGTGGCGGAGCTCTTGCAGCATGTTCTCCAAGGGGGGTTCTTCCTCGTCCGCATCAGGGTCTTCCTCCATTTCCGCCAGTTCAGCTTTCGTGAAACCTGCTGTGTCCTCCGGGGAGCTGGCCGTCCCACCTTTCCTGCCACTGCCCTTCCGCCGATTGACAGTGAATTGGGTGGACAACGTGGCCTATCCGACAAAGTATTGCCCTGTTTTGGATCCACCTTCGACTGGAGCTTTGGCCGCAAGCACAATCTGGGCCAAGGACATGGATGGTGGGGGGGGTATGCTTGGTACCTGCAGTGCAGTACATGCAGATGTTCCTGGTTGGGTGCGTTGTTTCCTGGGGATGACTGGTTTGGGGGCGGATGGTGCGGGAAGTGGAAGCTGGAGTGGTGGCGCCCTCTGTATAGGAGCTTGGGGCGGAGGAGGGAGGGATGGGGACAACACTCGTGGAGATGGACGGGGGCGTTTAGCTCATTTTTCCATTGCACGACACCCGGGTTGTGGCTCAAGGGAAGGATGTGCCTTGAGAATGTCGGAGACTAGGCACCTCCATCCATCATCGAGCTTGCCAAGGACTTCCACCGCACTGGGGAATGCCCTCCAAAGACATGAGTCATCTATAGTTGACCTTGTTAAGTCGCTCCATGTCAACTCCAGTTTGGCTTGATTAACGACAAGTAAACAGTCCCGAGCAGCTGCCCCCGAGCGAAGCAGATACTCCACGACAAGCTCTACACCGCTGAAGGTTCCCCCCGGAGCCCAGCTAGCCTGAGTGGACTCGTCGATGAGCATCCGAACGGTGTTGGCCTTCCTGTGGGTATCGGGAGGTAGTCCAGCCTGTCCTATACTCCCAGTATCAAAATCTCCCGGACGCAGAGCAAGGCGATGCTTCATGTAAAGGTCAATCTCCACTTTTGTAGACTGGAAGATGTCCGTCAGACGCGCGACTAGAGATGATAAGGCGGAAGAAACGCACCTCAACCTGCATGATCAACTTGACCGCCCGGTGAAAGTTGGGGGCATCGTGCAACCAAAGGAGGTACTCCTCCTCAGTACCTGGACACCCCATGGGACCAACTCCTGGCCACGCCCACAGTTGCAGGCATTTGGTCAGGAACTTTAGACAGATATCCCATTCCTCTTCAATCCAGCGAAAATCGGGATCGTCCATGACATGGCCTGCTTTCATAATAGCCCGGACCCAGTGTGCGCTCTGCATGGTGACCGTGGGGTTGTGTCCAAGGGTTTGATGTGCCCGAAGGTCGTGGTGGTAAATCACCGTGACACGCAGAAACACGTGGAGATGTGCGAAACCTGCATACCCAAGGCCGTCCAGATAAGGGCGCTGCGCAACCCACCGACGCAACTGGGCAATAGCCTTAATCTTCTGATAACCTTCTTCAATCCATGGGTATTGGAAGTCGTCGGGGACCCACAAGGCAAAGTCCTCGCCGACGGGACAGTCATTGTCAGACTTCCTTGCCTACTCGACACCATGGTGAGAAATACGCCGCAAAGATCGTACACGATACTCACCGGCATCTTAAACACCACCTCCACAAGGTCCATGAGGGTCTGGTTACCGCCGGAGACCCGATTCCGCCACGCTCTGTATCCTGGTCCTGACTCATCTTGTATCCACGAGCCAGGCCAGCTGCTTGACAAGGAAAAGTCTCCAGAGGAGTCGTCGTCATCGGCAGATGTCGTCATATTTGCGGTGTCAAGCGATGCAATGACAGGTCTGGGGAGGTTGTCGTGGGCCTCTTCATCAGAATCTTCTCCATTGGCAGCCCTATTTTCAACGTAGTCCTCGTCGTCGAATGCCGTGGACACTGCTGGGCTCTCTACTCGCTGTGTCCGTCCAGTCCCCTCCAAATGTTGGGCCTTCTTTGGTGGTCCTACCTTGGGATGTACAGGACCTTCAGTCCGTGGTAGGAGCATGGTGCAAACATTGACGAAGCTCGACAATGGGAGGGGGGAGGGTCAGGTGCACCTATATTGGTATGAGGAGGGGCAGGATGTGCTCCGGCAGTCGTAGCTGGCTGGCCCCCGGGAAGGGGTAGATCCACCTGGGGTGCAGGTGGTTTAGGTGTCTTGATAGGATGGGTATTGACGTGGCTGCCGTGAGGATGCCAGTAGCGACGATTGAGCGCAACAGGCTTGCGGGGCTCGTCGTGCTGCTTTCCTTGGTATTAGCAACATGCGTAAGGGGTCTGCGGTTCTTGTCCAATGCAGGCAAAGCACGCTGGAGACTGTCTCAGGACATCTTTTCAGGATCCTTGATAGTGTCGTAGACCTTCTCACCGTTTACAAGGAGAAAAGGCCTAAAATCCTCCGGGACAAAGATCTCCAGGGCTCCTTCCATGTTGGTCCACCCCATCCGCATTGACCCATGAGGAGATATCGACCCTGAATGAGCAATAATGAGTACAAACCCCATCTGTACAGAATTCATAAACATATGATACACCAGTGTCCACATTCAATGTACGTATGTTGTGACTTCATCCTGAGACATGTCCTTCCAGGCATTCCGGTCTTCGAACACCAGTTGGCCCTTCTTGCCTAGCCAGATTCCGCTGGTCGTGATGTGCTCACAATGTTGGATTTTATCCGCAGGTTGTGGTAGGGCACCTTCAATTATACCTTTCTTCACTGAACTCCAAGGGCAGAAACATTCCATGCGAGGAACCCGAAGGAAAGGACACACCAAGGTATAGCATGACATGGGCATTAAATGTGTCGCCCGCCTCCTGGAGAAGTGCTTCTCCCTTGGGCGTGTCGTTGAAGTTTTCGTCCAATAACCCCATTTCCTGGTGAAACTCAGTGGCTGCCCGCCGTGGTGAGTAAAGGGTGACACGTGTAGGAGCAATTGTAAGACGTACATCTGTCCCTTGATTTCTCCCAGATCATCCACCTCTGCTGTGATGGTCAGGGTGTACGTGTTGAGATCCCGGGCGTTATTCGCGGCCAACACTTTGCACTGGGGCTTGAGACGCTTCTTGGCCTTCCTGGAATGAAAGTCAGCCAGCTGAAGATAGTGCTCGTGGTCGTCATTACTCACTTTGCTTTCATAGCTGGGGGCGCCCCGACTGCATTCCACTCCTCAGCCGTCTGCTCCAGAACCTTTCTGTCCGCGGCAGACAGCTGCTGGACGCCGAGAGTCGTCGCTCGCTGTGTAGAAGACCGCCTTGGGCATCTTCGGATTTGGGTCCTCGCCATCTCCATCCGTCGAGGTCGGGTTGTCGATACACCACTGGACGAGCGTCTGTTGGTACTCCGGATACAGCTCCGCCCATACAGGATCTTGCTGTCCACGCAGACCCACGGCTCCACTTCACGGCCGCACACGACGTATTCTTCTGGCCCTTCATCGCAAACCATGTCATGAGAGTCTATGGATGGTAAAGGGGAAGAAGCGTCCACAGTCAGCATTGTGAGTGGAGAGTATGTAAGACATTGAGTCTACATACCTTCTTCACCTTGTGATACTCCGGGTCGTCCGTCTTCGTTGGTACGTCTCCCTGAATGTCAAACTCCAGGTGTGTCAGCTTCCAGATTGCCTTCATCTCCTCGTTGAACCATGTGGGACAGTCAGCCTGAACAGTGCTGATAAACTTGTCTAGGTCTTCCTCCATGGCGACGAACTGTTCAGCGGTGAGAAGGGGCAGTGGAGGAACTGGGGCGGGGGGGAAGGGGACCGCGACATTGTTGCAGAGAACCGGGAACGGTCGGCGAGGGAAAGAACGGCGTGGATGGTGAGTGCAGCCGGAAAAGCACCGGAGGTAGTCGAGTATGAGCCAAGGGGTGACTGTGGATGAAGCGACAAGAGATTGCGCAGTGGAAGTCAAGTCATGCAGGTCTCCAATCAACTTGGACTCCCAAATTTCGAACCTAGGGGCCCATACCCTGGTACTTGGTTGTGTAGATCTGCCCCCCAGATGTTTCGGGGGCGAAATGGGCCCGGTTGCAAGTTGTATGGCCCCATCTGTGATCGCAAATTGCCAACCGATGTCGCGGACATAGTTACCAATGGAAAGGACAAGCTGGTGGCCTAGAAGCGTCCGGTCGACAACCAGTGGGGCTGTCCGTCAGTGCAAGATGTGATTAGCTCCAATCCACTTGCCCGCTGCGGCGCCTCTGGCCGTGTGCCCCCGGAGACTGGGCCGTTGATCCGATGGGAGGCACCGGACCACGATAGGCTGAGATCTATGGCGGCATGATCGAAAGCAGGCCTGCTTTGTCAAGTCCTAACCTAGATTTGAGTTGATCTCTTGACATCGGCCACTGACCACATCGACAATATGAACAATGGTCGTAAAAGGTGTAACAATCATAGAGATCGTCCCAAGTAATCCATTGTGATGCTACAGGCATTGCTTGGGTAAGCACAATGCAGGTTGATGTATTGATCACCACTGTTGACAAATTTGAGAGCACTTTCGTTTACAACACCCTTCGTTGTCCGTCCTCAGTCTCCTGTACCATCCACCCTCATTTGCTCTCCTCCCACGCCTCACCAGGGTCTCCTCCACAAATCCGGGTCATCCCCATGGCGGTCTCTGACTCTCCCCTGGACGATGTGCCACCGCACTGGGCACTTCGGAACCTCGATGATGCCACAGCATATGGACATTTACTCCTGGGGCACGCTCGTCAAAGACGTGCGGGGATTGTCGTGTCAGAGCCCACAGATGTATTCCCCTCCCTGTCCCCGGTGGTGAAGGCCGACCTAGCATTGGCCGCGATGGTCATTGCGAGTGCATTAGAGAATCGAGGTGCGTCCTCGGTAGTTGATCTATTCGGTCTCTGAGCGATCTCACTGTTCTTCAAGTCGTGTTATTCTGGTCAATGTCAGACTATGCGGACACGTGCGGCTCACCCAGCGGGGACAACATGGTGTTCAAAGCTGACCTGCGAGTGTGCTTTCTACCACCGGAGATGGATTGTGCAGTAGCGGACCCGATCTCTATATGGGACAGCGAGGGGAATATCGTCGGATGGTTCTTGCCCGGTATACTGACCGAACGGCGACAGGTACGTCTTGGTCTGTTCTTCGTAGTGGAACACGACTTACTGATACTAGTAGGACTTTCTCTCGGAGACCGTCTGAATGAGCAACGCCATGGACAACTGCATGCCTCACGACATCATCCTTTCACTCGCCAGGTGGAGGCAAAGCCGCCATCTCTTTCGCGAGGAGGAGGACTGCCTCACAATTGGGCCAGGCTGCATGACACTCAGCCCTGGATGGATGGCTACTGGTCATTGGAAGGTGCGTAGTATCTGGCCACGGGTTGATCCATTACTGACCTGCTAGATTGTCAATGTCTCTTTGCAGGACCAGGACAAGGGCATCAGTCCGTCAAAAACGATGCAGACATTTCCTACCACTCACTTGTGGTTAAGGAAAGTCCATGAGCATGCAATGGTCGCCAGTGCAATCTTGGCAATGGTGCACCCGGAGATGGCGCACCTTTGCCGCCAGGCTCTCATTGAGATGTGTACGACCAACGAACTCGACAAGTTGCTCCAGATCTGGGGGTTTTACACACCGATCGTTTCCGTCATTGCGAACCGGGAGTCTCTGATCCATTGCCACACCCATAGCTCGCACCGTTGTTTGTATGACATGCTGGTTTCATGCGGCGGATGCGCGTGGGCTGTCCTCAAACTACCTACGTTCAGATTACGGTGTCAATACATCCCAGGCTCGATGTCCTTCTTCTCCGGTGTTGTCGTTGCCCACGGGGTGTCGCGCACTGAAGAAGATCGACTGTCCATCGCCGGGTACATGAAGCTCGAATTGCTTGACCACCTCAGAATTTCTCGTCCAACCTCTTATGTTACCATCGACCTCCTCGCGTCTTAATTGGCCTTTCTCCCTGTAACCGATGAGGTATATTGCTGGTACACATCTCCCATCCTCCTCCCGCCCGCTACCATACGATACTGCTACACCCCCTACGCTGTTACAATCTGAGGCCTAATCTAGCCTTTCCTAGTTCCCTGTACCCTCCTCCCTTTCACCAGCAGCAGCCCTGTTCAGATTGTCAGTGAAAATGAAAACTGACTGGGGGTATAAACACACAATGTCACATGGGCTGCATGACGGGGAGGGAGACCCATGTCGTGCAAGAAATTGCTGTTCAGTCTCCAGACCCGTGGAGATAACAACGACAGGTTGATGGCTTGAAAGGTGGTACAGGCGGTGCGGCGGCGGGTGGTATACTGACGAGTGACATGTTGCCATGCAGTTTCGCACATCTCCCCGTCGTTGATAGGAGTTCTACCGGGGATAAGTTTCAGAACGAGCAAAAACAACGTGTCACGCACCGCACGGATGCCCATCGGGTATGCTCACACATATGAATGAGCATGATTGTCGATCGGATGGAGGGAATCCTCTCCAAGAGAGAGGCGAAGCTGCTGCCAGCATGTCGTGAATGATACCGTTTCGGGCATCCCGGACATCTCGGGGACCTCGGGGATATTATCCCAATTCATTTTCTTTTCTTCCTTTATCTGACACCTTATCGTTTAGTCATACTCCGCTGCTCCGCTCCAGACTTGGCTCATCTTTATTGTCTTGCTTACTGATCCCACTGCGCATTACATCATAGTACTGCGCATGACATCATATCGCTCCGGACCCGGCTCATCCTTATTATCTCGCTTACTGATCTTGCTGCGCATGTATTTATACTTAGCTTTGCTTACTGACCGCTGTGTGTCGTGGCTTACTAAGTGACTCCGCCTCGTAGTATATAAAGGCTCCATTCCTCCTGTACATATTTCTCATCTCGACCTGGTCAATACTACCAACCTTATCCTTCATCGTCCCTCTTCGCTTGTGTCACATGTCATCACCTAGTGCTCGTCCGGCCCTCAGAACAGCCATCGATGTCGAGGGTGCAAGGTGGCTTCAGCAGCCTGGCGGTGTCTGGAATGCCTATCCGGATGTGACATGTGCGAGCCCTGCTTCCGCGCTGCACACCAGTACCTCCTCTTCCATCGTGTAGAGCAGTGGTCTCCCCGAGGGTTCTATGCTCCTTCCTGGTTGCGGAATGCAGGGCTCGTGGTTAAGCTCGGCCATGGGGGCGACTTCTTCCCCTTCTACCCAGTAGTTCCCGGCCATCGCACAGGCAAAGAATCCATGCAGTTTGGAACCTCCAACCAATCATCTAGGGCAACATCTCCCACTCTAAGGACTCATTCCCGGTGGTCATCCCGTTCGTCTTTTGCTTCCAACGATGATATCATTCCTCAGGATGCATGGGACGTCCCGGCGACTTCCAGCCCGACCTCTTCCTCCTTTTCGGACGGCGCTAGCAACTACACAAATGGTGCTCCTGCTCCACATGCATCCACATCACGACCTTGATCTCTGTCTCTTTCTCCTCTCCAGGCCGGCCAAGGAGGGAGGGGGAGCCCCACGGGCGACGTCCACGACATCCTGAGACAGCGACAATGTTACACTGGTGGAAGAGGACCAGGCCGCAGATCGCAAGAACATGACGGAAGAGCCGGAGAACACGTATGTCCACGGAGCTCCCAACCGCACTGGAGCCCGAGATGAGCAAAATAACAAGATATATGTCATTGTCGAATGCAACGGTATTCACGAAGTCGGGATGCAATTCTGCCACTGACCTGGGGCCCTATCTCATGACCTGCAACTCCTGGACCTCCATCTCTTCCCTGCGACTCAGAACATCCCAAGCACCGCGTTCACGTTCAACTTGATGGAAGACACTATATTGGAAAACCTGGAATGCAAGACTGTTGGCAATGCCTATATGCACAAGCTTCAACGGCTGACAAACCCCCGGGATCTAGATTCAGTCGCAGTATGTTGTAGATCCCGCTTCAGGTCGTGGGACTAACTTATCTTTTCTATGCAGTCGCGCTACAAGGAACTGCTTCGGATCACCAGGCAGTGGCGTCTCTTGCAAAACTTGATCACCTTCGGCTATGCTCACCCAGGAATTCTGAAGACACTGGGCCCATGGGAATCAGCATGGTTCTGCATTGCCTGTCCCCAAGACAGTTTCAACATCCCTGCTGATTGGAAAACCCACAAGGATTTGTACATTTGACTCGAGTACACATTGATCCTTAGTGACGTCTCCTTCAGGTGGAAATATGTCCGAACCATCGGGATCAATGCCAACTTCCATGCCCAACATGTTGCATCGTTGACTTTGGGGCAAGATGAATACATATCCACGGGATCAGGATTCATAGTAACCCCCGGCCCTTTCAACGACTATCTAAAGAGGGCTGGTGCATACGACAAACCAGAGGTGAGCTTGAACGATTCCAGGGGTGCGCACGCCTAACTTGAATCTAGGCAAACCTCCCGAAATGTCACTCCCACCATGCGGCGAGCAATCAAAACCTTGACCGGATGAACTTGGATGTTACGGGCATCGTCTCTGTCTGCTGCGCCTGCCACGGGTGTTGGTACCCACATTTCTGTGCAGACCTCCAAAAAGGAGAACAGTATGTGGGCGTCTGCACCCCCGGGCCCCTGCTTTCTAACCATAGATGTTGGCAGGCATATCAATGTCGACTACGTTGTGAACCAGGCTCTGACCTACAAGATAGACAATATAGAGCGCGTTCTCATGCTGTACGACATCATGTGTCAATACGATTAAGCAGTGTGAGAGGCATAAAGGACGTGACAGTAGCAGTCATGAATAGGCAGAATATATGGTAAGTTGAGAAGAGATAAGAGCAAGGTGGCATGTAGATATTTGGGAGGAAGCAGGGATATCATAGAAACAGACCTAGATGCTGACCGGAGATGCAATTATAACAGCACCCGACAAGTTGAGGCTTGCCATCTCCAAGGATCCCTTACCATTCTTATCTTTTGCAGTATAGAGAGACACGGTGTATAAGCACATGATGAGAGTGTGCAACGGTAAGTTGCCTGTCCAGAGTGGAAGCTTGGCTTTGCCCTTGGCAGTGAGCATATCGCTGAGCTTAGGAAACTTTCCAGTGTAGCCCTTCTTGTAGAGTTTGCGGGCATCCCAAACTGGAACTGAAATATGCTCGAGTCAAAGAGATTGTGTAGCATATTCAGTATATACTACTTGCCTATCTCCTCTGTGCTCAAAGCACGCTATTGAAGCAGATTGGAAAGCCCAGGAGCAGGCTTAGACCGTCCACCTTATTTGGCGATGGCCTTGCTGAAAAGGTTAGACTGGCCTATGGTAGGCTCATCCTCAACTTCTGTCAACAGTATGACATCAATTTGATGGAAAGAACACATAAGACGTCGATTACATACCAGCTTCCTGAATTCTCGATATCTCGGCCCACTTGGTTGAAAATGAGACAAAACCCTCCGGGTTGGTGTAGTAGCCAAGGTTGCACTTCTTGAAGAAAGTAGCAAGGAAGGCTTTCCGATGCTCTGAGTGCTGATATGCAGCAGCACCGTAGATTGCCTTGAATTCTCGCAGCTTGTCCGAGGTGAGCTGCAAGGAATCTATCTCCAAGTTGCTCTGGATGACCCACATGGGCTCAAAGAGGAGCATAGGAGTGCCCTTAGTACACAGGACTAAACTGCCTGTACGACCTCCTAGCTTCTGCAGGCTGCACTCCCTGGGATCACCAAACACAGAGCTGACTAGCTTCTCTTCCTCACTGCCGCGATAGCACATAGTATCCATGATTTGACTTATACTTCGTTAGAACAATAGGAACACATATTAGGAGAGTCACTCACTCAATGTCATACTCGTTCCTCATGTCCCACTCCAAGTTTTCAAACCCGTAAGCCGTCTCCTGGAAGGTACCCGTACAATTGACGGCCCTAATATATATAAGCCTTTAGGCACACGGAGCAACAAATGTGGTAAACTCACGTGGTATAGCTGAAAACATTGTTCCAACGACTTTTTTCGAGATGACTTTGCATATCCTTGCTAGTATAGTAGCACCTGAATGTATGTGAGTACACGCTAATAGAGTAACACTATGAAACATACTGTGGCTGCTCTTCCTCATTGTTGTTGTTGCTTGCTGAATCCTGGTCTGGCTTCTTGACGATTTCTTCCTCATCACTCTCCGTCGCAACAGTCATGCCCTTGGTAGCTGCGGTCTTGTTTTGTTGGACCAAACACTTCATACCAAGGATAGCATTGCCATCAGCCCGGCCCTTGCCTTTGTTGGACTTGGCCTCCTTGGCTGCCCGTGCTGCGCTGGTGGGAAATGTGTAAGTAGGAATCATGATTAGAAAGTTGATCACAACATACAGCTTCTCATCATGCTCATCATCAGCAGCCGTCCTCTTGCGCAACTTCTTTGGCTGTACAGTCCTACATGTCATTCCGATTAGTTATAATCCAATCAATGATAGCAGGAGTACGCACTCCAACTTGTCCTCAGAGACGATAAAGCCCTTTAAGTTGTCGTCAGAGTCAGCATCTGAATCAACATCCATGGGCTCGTCCATCGACTCTTTGGCTTCATTGTTGACCAGAGATTTAACACATTTAGCCTTGGTCCCCTTTACATCCACATCCATCTCATTGTCTTCAGAGGCATCGTCATCCTTATCATAGTTGGCCTGGACAGGATGTGGAGTATCCTCCCGGCTGATACCACATATATTCTGTCAGTAGAACCCTTATAAGATATATACTAAGTGCGACATACACTTTCTTACGCCTCTCGATAACAACCTCAGCTCTGTTAGAGATGATGTGTTTGATACCAGGAGTGCTAAACTTAGAGTTAGCATAAGTGAAAGCACGCAGAAGAACAACAGACTTTATCTTTGCCTTTGCCTCTTTCTTGACCTTGACCTCCTCATCTTCATCTGAAGAATCGATGCTGATCACTTGGACTTTAGAGGGTTTGTTCTCCTCATTGTGATCCCTAGAAAGAATTAGAATCTATCACTCACACTACTAGATAAAGAGCTTATACCAAGTTTTCCGCTTTGAAGCGCCTGTAGGCTTATCCTTTGCCGAGAACTGACTGGCCTTCTTGACTCCCTTTTGGGTCCTAGCACGAACTCTGATATGTGGTTTCAGAAGAAGATACATGGTAATGCATACCAAGTGCTCACCTTTTGCCACCTTTCTTTTGCACGGGCTGAGCCTTGCTATTAGATGGTCCAGCCTGAGGAGAGTCATGATCCGATGGAGTGTATGACGGCACAAACCAGCTAATGCCACCGCAATTGACTTACGCAATATAATATAACAAGAGAAACTCACGCATGCTCTGGAGTGCAGGGCTCATCTTCACCATCTTTGCCAGAACGTGTGGCATGGACTAACTGTTTCACCTTCATGCGCACGACCACTCCTGTCTTTGGGTCGATGACCTCTTTGATCACCTTGAAAGGAGTGCTAGTAGTGTGTCAGTGTATGGATTAAAAAGACTAAGCGTACAGGAAACTCACTCCTTGTTGGGATTCTCCTTCAGATACTTCTTTCCTGCCTTGTGGATAGAAGCATCAGAATTGATGAGAGTATCGTCTGATACATTAGGAGAGCTAAGTCATATATAAGCATCAATGTGCATTAGAGACAGCGATTACATACGTCTTCTTATTGGCCCGTTTAGCCTGTTTATCATGGAGGGGAGGAGCATTCCTAGAACCCAGTAAGTCGCCGTCACGAGGAGAATGAAGTCCGACATACTTTGCGTTTTTCCCCGTCTTCTTCTGAAGATGAGTATCGGACATCTCATCGTCCTCTCCAGATGACCTAGAAAATGGGTGGTGGATGAGATGGTTAGGAAGTGTTATTGATAGAAGAAATCCAAAAACATACACAGATGGCTTGCGGGCATTCTTATTCTTGCTGGTCAGATCAAGGGGCTTGACTCTACGTTAAAAACAAAAATAATAAGTGCCCGGAGACTTTATTTCCTTGACCTTGACAGCAGTGCGGGGAGAAGTAGAGGTCTTGGGTTTAGTCTGAGTACGTGAGCTGGTGCGGCGAGAAGGAGCTATTGGTGAAGGTTGAAAGGGGTGGGGGGGCAAAGAAAGAGATCAGTGAGGACAGGAGCGTAGAGTTGTGTCTGGAAGTCGGGGAAAGACTAGGACGGGTTGAACATCTAAGTTCTGCCGCATTCTTTTATACATGGATGGGGAGCAACTGTGGAAATACTAAGTCAAAATTCTTTTAGGAGGTGGATTTGCTCACCGATATGCTATGGACAGGGAATCCAGCCCGCCTATACCGAGCCTTGGTCTCCTCTTTTGCGATGTCATTGCAGCCCCCAATGAGCCCATATTCTGGCCTCGCTAAGGAGATTGATGAATGACCACAAGTCATTGGAGGGTGGTAGACAGTTGTGCAAAGAAGCTGAAGCCCCTGTCAACACAGAGACGGTAGAACCAGGCTAGACCATTGAAGCCAATTGGACCCTTCAACTATGGGAAGGCACATATCTAGATGTTAAGATGATCGACTTTTCAAACTTCACAACTACCTCTGCCATAATCTATAGTACTTCTCCTGCAAAACTGGGCTGTTCACTCATCTCAATCCAATTACCAGATAATAACATTTTGTGCTTGAAATGCAAGGAAAGGCAACATTTATCTGCTGAGCGGTTCTCCTCAAACTACTCTTTACAAAGGACATCAGCTAGAGGTGACAATGGAAGCAGGAGACAAACGGGCTTGAAATAAAACTATGTTGGCAAGGCAGTTCTAGGCCCTCATTTAGACATGGACTTGGTCCATGGAGAAAGAGTTGGTCTTCATACTTTATCCTTCGAATCTACGGGGTCTCCTCACTTTTCTGTTTCATACTCCTTTTCCCCCAGACTCTCTTTCTCACCTCCTCCATCTCTATCTTGTCGGTAATGGACTCTATCATTGAATTCTTCTCCAAAGAGCAGTACGGTGTATATGTCAAGTTAATATCATTTGACCCCTTTTAACAAGATCTATCCTAGTGGAGCACTTGCATAATCTCACGTCTCAGTATATAGATGAGCGGGAGCCTCCAACTCTGCTTAGTATACTTCTGACGGTGCATTTATAGCCCACTTTGCACAATATCTTTATATACCTAACATGTACCATGTAGCTTGACCTATCTACATGTGGTAGTATTGTGGTGCAAAAGGATGTCGATGGTGCTGCATCCACCCATACTCGAAGTGAAGGCGGCTTAGAGGAAGGTGTATACATCGTTCATGGCTTAGTCGCTGCCCTTAATCTCCCTCCTATCACGCATAAGTCTCAGTGAGTTGCATTCCCTTTATGCATAACTCTGATGACTGACGGCTATCTAGACTCATGCCAAAGCCTGCCTGGGCCAAACAGAGTGTATCTATCATTGGCTTAGGCACACCTGGCTTTGACAAGGCGGTAGAGGGCCAGATGCTCATTCACGACCAGCTTAGGACCACGTATCGTCCAGGCTGCTTTGAGAATTGGTCGCCATCTCATTATGGCCCCTTCTTCGCACTGGAGCTCTCTAATCACTACATGACAAGGAGCAGTTCCATCCGAGGGCAGCCAGTTATTCCCTTCACACAGCAAGTTGACCCAAATGGAGTCATGGCAGACATTTTGTCATCAGCTGGCACCCATCTAGATGACAGCAGGGTGCAATATTTCCGTCGTGATCCTACTTCGTATGCCCTATTCTGTACTATTGATCACTTGTGATGTCTCTGATCATATTCAATAGAGAGGATGGCTTTGTAGCTGAAGATCCAGCTCTCTTTTGTATTGGCCAAATTGTTGAACTTCAAGTCTCATTCACTTCAGTACTTCTCTGGGGACGTAAAGGCATGTTTCGTATGGCGACCAAGCTCCGCGCTATAGCTATTCTGGATACCTACCTCCAACAAGTCAGTTTTTTAGGTTGTAGCTCTCAGGAAGTTGTTAACATTTTGCAGGAATACGAGCAGCATCTCAGGAAAGTATGACTCATGGAGTTGACAGCCGTCGCGCCCCCTATCACAATCAAGCACAGAGTTGGTTATGGGAAGGATAGTGGATTCAAGAGGGTCAAGGTAGTGGGAGGAAATAAAGCTGCACAGCGAGAAGGTGGTGAGGATCATATGGATGAGGATTTATTGTCTGTGGAGAAGGGTATTGGGGCAGTTGCTTTTAGAAAGTAGTATTATGGACGTGAACAATAGATGCAATGTGGACGGAAATTTTTGATAAGACATAGATGTGAGGAGTGATTGAGGTGTATCAAAGGGTTTTGTAGACTTCCAAGGAAGATATAGGTGCAGAAAGACGTCAATTGAGAAATGAAAAGCCCAGATTTCTGGTGCGAATGTCCAACATTATCAAAAGCCCCCAACGGCATTGTAACAAGGAGAAATTGTAGTGAGGGGAATACCATTGGAAACTATACCTTGTGAATCTATGAATGCGTGGCACCGTATGCCGTGCAGCACCCCAAACCGCCACATAACTCCTTCATCCTTGGCCCTAAAAAACATTCCATCTCCTCTCATTGAAACCCGCAGACCGCCCAAGTCGCGAAAGGTCCGGTATGAACCCATGCAATGGGCTTCCCGACACCAAGGTGTATGCTGGTGGGGGATAGGAGGAAGGACATCTGGCCAACTGTAACCAAGGTATTTGAACACTGCAACAACTTGAGCAAATTCTGGAGGGGAGGATAGCTCTGCAGTGTAAAGAGCAATACTGGAGAGGGTGTATTTGGGATATGGGACATAGAGAGTGTTGGCGGTGAGGAAGTTCATAAGTAGTGTGTTTCCACAGTGGGTAAGGCTGAGGGAAGGTGGTCCAAAAGTGGTGACGGTGACATTGATGCGGGTGCCGTTAGCGCGTCAAAGCTGGTAGATATATTCGACGCCCACAATGAGACCAGGGATTGTGGGTGGAATCTCGCATATGACTGTATATCCTTCGCTGGCTGGCTGTAGGAGATGGGAGAGAATAATGTTAGCACTGCCTTTGAGTGCAAAGATATCAAGAAGGTCCGTCTCCCACCTCCCCCAGTCTTCATTCATGGATAGGAGCGATAGGAGAGCAGAGCCACCAATGATGCCACTGGTAAGGCGAAGGACAAGGCGGAAGTGTGGGACTTTGTACACCCAACTCCCAAAGAAGGACGTCAAGCGGTCTTCAAGGTGATCTTGGACCAGGACTTGTAGTTGTTTTGACACCGTGCAGAGAGAGAGAAGATCTCTGATTGATAGAAAGGTGAAGATGTATAGGTGGATTTGGTCACTGGGAATATCATCTGTTTGGGGTTCACTTTTAATAGCGAGAGACATAACGGTTAGAAGGAATGGAAGATGGGAAGCAGGGAGGCAGTATGTCGCTTGCAAAATGAACAGTCATTCTCATGCCTGAATACTTCCCAGGGTAAAAGAGCACTACTTGTAAAAATCTCAAGCAATTCCAACTCTATCTCTGAGTCGTGACATATGTTAAAAGTTAAGTTCAAACCGGATACATGCTCTGAGTCCTATTCCATCCCACCGTCCTTCTTCAAGACCCCAACGCATGCAATCTCATCCCAGATAGAGAACCTCCATACCACATTATGATCTCTGATATCTGGCAAAGCCATATCATCTCGCAACAATGTCCGTAAGATGCCTTGATCATTGAAGGTCCGAAAGGAACCAAGGCAGTGGGATTTACAACACCAAGGCGTATGACCAGGGTGCATTGTGTTCACCGCAGCCTGGACTTTGTATCCAATATGGTGGTATGTTAAATACCCTTCACCGCCTCCATATTCTTGAGGTATCTTGACAGTGATTCCCTTGAGGGTGAAGTTGGGATATGCCACATAGAGGGCATCAGCAGTGATAAAGTTCATGAGGAGAGTTGAACCGGTGTGAGGAAGAAGTGTGGCAGCAGGTCCTCTAGACACTTCTGTTAGGGAAATTTGACGCCCATCTGGACGGCGTAAGGTGTGGACCATCCAGGCACTGCCATTGGTGCAACCTATATAAGCGCTAGATATGCTCGATATGGTCTTGTATCTTTCCCCGGTGGGGCCTTCGAGATAGGATAGGAGGATGTTGGTGTAATGAGGGGGTATGTATACGTCTAGTTTCCCAGACCATGGTATTTTGCTCCAAGGCTGATGTTGGCATATAAAAGATAAAGCAGCTGGGCCAGACATAATGCCATTGGCATGACGAAGGGCGCAATGGAAACCGGCAGGGTTGTAGAACCAATGTGCGAGGAAAGAAGTGAGGCGGTCGACCAGGTGGGCTTGGACTAGTGTATGAAGTGTACGGGATGTAGATTGCAGTGCAAGGAGGTCCGCCAAAGGCATATAGGCAAATATCTTGTTGTGAAGGCGGTCTGCCTCAGTGGCTTCCTATCAGAAACGCAGTTTACGAGACCGATAGAACCGCCTAAGTCGCGACAATGGGAGGAGCGAGAGAGAACAAATGAATTTGAGAGTGTCAGGCCTAGGGTAGTGCAACACAGGCTACAGTACCGTACGACGAGATGGACAGTCTGGGGAAAAGGGAAGAGAAACACTGTCCTTATATACAGGTAGGAACGATGGTGCAATGTGATGCAATAGTGGTGCGAGCGGGGGGAGACAATAAGAAAGGAGTCATGGGGTGGAGGATGGAAGTCCGGAGCGATGATGTCATAGATAAGGGGATGGGGTTCCGCTCAGAAGTCCGGGCAATGACGTCGTTGGAGCATGTGATGTGAAAGAGAGTCATGTGCTGTGACACGTCGTGTGTAGGAGGTCTGTAAACGAAGAGAGAAATGGAGCGATCCGTGACATTACCCCCTCTTTAAGATGCGCTTTCGCCTGGAGCGAGATGTCATCTGCAAGGGTAGATGCGAGAAAATTGTCAAAGGAGATGCCGAGGGAACGCACGGGGCGGGGCACATTTGGGTGACGCTTGTGGAAGGCATCGATCATGTCAGTAACCTTTGAGAGCGACGAACGCGGAAGCCAGGTGTTTTCGGAGTCGGGATAGCTGGCCCACTTGACAAGGTACTGAATACCTTTCTTGTTACGAGTTGGCTTGGAGTCGACAATGTCTTCAACGTCATATTTTTCTTCGTCGTCAATGAGGTCGGGTGGTGGCTGTTCGTAGTTTGGCCCGTGAGCGGTTGTCTCCTTGTACGCAGTGAGCAATGAGGCATGGAAGACTGGATGGATTTGCCACGTCTTTGGCAGCTTCAAGCGGTAGTTGACTGGGCTGATGACGTCAATGATCTTGAAGGGTCTGAATCGTTTGGCGGCGAGCTTAGCTTTTGGTCTTGTCATCTTCAGATTCTTGCCTTCTAGCCATACTTTGTCTCTGACGGCAAACTGCGTTGACTTGCTGACCGTGTCGCCGTTGTAGTGCTTCATCAAGTCCGATGCGAGGGCGAGGCTGGCCTTGATCTCCTGTCGGACTTCTTCAAGTTGACGGAGGTGTTCTTCAACTGCAGGGACCTTTGAGGATGGGTTGACAGATGGGTACATCTTGGGGAGGAAACCGTAGAGGACTTCAAAGGGAGCCTTTCCAGTAGCTGCATGGGTGCGGGAGTTGTGAGAAAACTCGAAGAAGGGCAACCACTTCACCCAGTCGTCTTGACGGTAGTTGCAGAATACTTGCAGGAACTGCTCGAGGTTCTGGTTCTCGTGTTCGGTCTGGCCATCTGTCTGTGGGTGATACACTGTGCTGAGGGCAGACTTGATCCCGAGCTTCTCGTTGAGTGTACGCATCACCTGTCCAGCAAATTGGGGTCCATGATCCAAGATGATCTTGTCTGCTAAGCCGTAGTGTCGGTATACCTTGTCAAAGAGAATGTCGGCCGTGCCATCGCTGGTGATCTTCGTTGTACATGGGGTGGTAACCACCATCTTGGTGAGGCGATCGACCACGACGTTGACGGCGTTATAGCCTTCGCAGTCAGGGAGCTCGACAATGAAGTCGGTAGAGATGACACTGAATGGTTGATTAGGTATTTCGTTTGGGATCATGTCAATGTGGGGTTGGCTGCTCTGCATCTTCGTCGACTGGCAGATTGCGCATCCTGCTACAAAGTCGCGGACAAAGACAGACATGGCAGGCCACCAATATTCACGACTCACAAGTTCGTAGGTCTTGAAGCGACCAGGGTATCCAGCCAGGGGCGATTCATGGTACATTTTGACAATGTTGCGTCACAACTCGTCATCTGCGGGGACGTATATCTTTCCTCTGAATAGGACCAGGCCTTCTTTGTAGTTCCACTCTTGGAGATTTTTGACGAGTGTATGTGGCCCATTCCGTAGGATGGCATCCAGAGCTTGAACAACCTCAATGTCCTTGGTCTTGCAGTCGTGGATCCGTCGTCGGAGTTCAACATCGCCGAGGGAGGTTACTGCTCCTGGCCTCGTTGCGCGTATCTGGAAGTATTTGGGGTCAAGCAGGACACGCTCCTTGTTGTCATTCTCAACGCCGTGTTTTTGATCGGGTTATCGAGACATCGGGTCCGGGCGATGGGATACTCCTGGTTTGTGAACGAGCGACAAGTCAAATCGGGTGAGGAAAAGAGCCCAACGCGCCTGTCTGCGGCTCAGCTTCTGCACCATCTTGAAGTGCTCTAGGTTCTTGTGATCCGTCCATATTTCAACAGTGTCCGGGGCTCCTTCAAGATAGTGGCGCCAGGCTTCGAGTGCGCATATGATTGCGAGCAGTTCTTTGTCGTAGATGTCGTAATTGTGTTCCGGTTCCGATAGGGCCTTGGACAGATATGCCACCGGATGCCAGCGGCCGTTGTTACCTTTCTGAGAGAGTATACCTCCTGTGGCAAAGTCTGAGGTGTCGACTTCAACGAGGTAGGGCTTCTTTGGGTCAGGCATGACTAAGACAGGGGAGGAGGTGAACGCAGCTTTCAGCGCGTCAAATGCAGTCTGACAGTCCATCGACCAATTCCATGTGCAGTCCTTCTTTGTCAAGTCAAACAGAGGTCGTGCAACCTTGGAGAAGTCTTTGATGAAGCGTCGGTAGAAATTACCAAAGCCAAGGAAGGATTGTACGTTCTTAACCGTTTGAGGTGTCAGCCAGTCCTGAATACCCGCTACTTTGCCAGGGTCCATTGTGATCCTGTTGTGCGAGTTAATGAGCCCAAGGTATTCAACGGAGTCTTGCTCAAAGACACATTTCTCCGGTTTGAGAAACAGGTCGTTGTCTTGCAAACATTGCAGAACCTGTCGTACTATGACGTGATGTTCTTCCATGGTTCGAGTAAATACAAGGATGTCGTCCATGTAGATGATGACTTTGCCCGAGTCGATGAGATCCTTGAAAAGCTCGTTCATCATTGCCTAGAATGTCGTGGGAGAGTTCATAAGGCCGAAAAACATCATCGTAGGTTCAAAGAGGCCACAATTTGTCTTGAACGCAGCCTTCCACTCGTCGCCTTCCTTGATGCGGACATTGTTGTATCCCCAGCGGACGTCCATCTTGGAGAAGATCTTCGCACCTTTGAGGCAGTTGACGATTTCTGAGATCAGCGGCAAGGGATACTCGTTCTTAACGGTACCCTTGTTCAGCTCTCGATAGTCCTGTACAGGCCGCAGCTTCCCATCCTTCTTCTTGACAAAGAAGAACGGACTTGTCTGCGGCGACTTCGACGGGCGGATGTAGCCCTTCTTCAGGTGGTTGTCGAGGAAGGTATCGAGCTCGATCTGTTTGGAGGGGGAGAGTGGATAGATCTTGCAGGGCTTGGGTTCGAAGCCGTCCTTCATGTCGATGGCATGATCCCACGGTCGTCGGTCGGGTAGTCGTTCAGAGGTTTTCTTGTTGAATACCGGTGCGAAGTCGCGGTATGGAGGGGGAACCAAGTCTTCGAAGGTTTGCGGGCGCGCATTTTCCTTTGAGTGCCCTGCGAGTTCTTGCGCCTTGGTGAAGCCCGCACGGATCGGCACTGCCTCTGGGTTGGGGCCATCAGTTCCAGGAAGGATCCCAGCACAACGTAGGCCATTGATCTCCCAGTCTCCGAAGACCATGGGTCGTTTGTCATTGTCCTCAGTAAAACACTGGGCAGGTAGAGGTGAGAGATGGAATGTACGGATGCGAACACCTTTGACCCTGCACGCGGGAATGGCATACGTAGGGATCGGGGACCAGGAGACATACATTGGTTCTGGGAAGGGATTGTCCGGGACTCGAGGCACTTTGGGGGCTTTGTCAGCTTGAACCTTTCGCTGTGATCGGGTCGACAATGGCTTTTGCGGCTTTGTTGTAAGGTTTGTCACTATCAGTTTGGAGAGGATGCAGGAGGGAGGGCAGCGGAGCATGTCAACACAATCTTGCTGCCAGTCTATGGTGGGGTTATGCTCATCGAGCCAGTCTGTTCTAAGGATCATATCGTGATCACCAATGTCGGTGATAAAGAACTCAGCTTCTTCCTCATGGTATGCCTTTGAGTCTTGCGAGTATATCCGGATTTGCTGGGTCGTTGTGTCACGTACCCAACCCATGATGTTCTCGGTGCCGTCTACGTTACGCATGGGGAACGGGTTTTCTAGTTCTCTCGTGGTCAGCTTCTTGCCTTCAGCAAAGCTTCGATTGATGATGATTCCTTCTGCACCACTGTCAAGCAGTGCATCTGCGTCGATTTGTTGGCCTGTCGCTTGTCCAATCATCTTGACTCTGAGCATTATCGAGGGTGTTTGCCTGTTCTTTGTGACAGTAGAGAGGTGCACACACAATGGATATGATTGCTCACATAAAGTCATGGATGATAGTACAGAAAAGCGATTGTAAGATGCCAATAATACAAGTCCTTTGCCTCCACCAGACGACGCGACTGGGGGGTGTTTCAAAAATCCTGTGACTCCAGAATATCCTTCAATAGTGCCACTGCCTGTTCCTTACCTTCCACGTCCAGATCCTTCAGCTGGCGGGTGATTGCCGCGATGGTCTTGGACGGGTCGGGGGTCGCTTTCGCAGTGGGCGGAGCCGTGTTCATCGGCAGGGGAGGGGCCTTGGACCCAGTCTCTACTGCGCCTACCCGTCGCGCGCTCGAGTTGTGGTTGGGGCAGTTGCGAGAGACGTGACCAGCCTATCGACACATGAAGCACTTGCCTTCACGCATCATCTTTGCGCGTTCGTTGTCCGTCAGCTTTGCAGGGCGGGTCGAGGTGTTGGTGAAGGCGCCGACTTGGCGCAACAAGGAGTCGTTGGCTGAACCATTTGAGGTGAGCGCGACAGCCCCCTTGGACTGACTGCTCTTCCTCTCCGGGTTCTCTTCGAGCCACTGGTGGTTGATGCGGCGGGCGCGCTCCTTCCACTCCGCAAGGTTGGTGGGAAATGGGTACAACCGGGCCACCTGCTTGCCAAGGTCACGCTGAAGTCCCTTCTTGAAAAAGTGGATTAGCACCTCGTTGTCGTACCCTGACATGGTTGCCAGCATCTCAAACTCGGTGATAAAGTCAGTGATGTACCAGGTGGTCATTGCGAGCTTGTTGATCTTACGCTGAGCCTCTATCTTCGGATCGACGGGCACAAAGTTTTTGCCGAACCTCTCAAAGAGCTCTTTGTAGGAGCTGTAGTGGAGCATCGGGGGCGTGAGGCCAAGGGTTTCGGTGTCTTCCTTCTTTTCTTTGTCGTCGAAGAGTTCCATGTGGCAATGCGTGGCCCAGGCTTTCGCCGTGTCGTCCTCCATCAAGCTGAGGAGGAGCATCATCTTGGCGTCGTCTGTGGCATAAACATCCTTGTTAACACGCAGGAACATACGGAGCTTGAGGGAGAACCAGAGGGTGTCGCGTCTATCGCCTTTGAAAGGCTTCAGTTTGGGGCCGATCTCCTGCTTGGAGACGGCAGGCTTGGATTCGGTGTCGGGCATGGTGTCGGGGAGGGCGATGTCAAGGGATCGGTTGAAGGCTTCTTCTTCTTGGCGTCGGTGTTCCTTACGGTTTTCTTCAGCTTCGTCAAGCTCAATTTGGACTTCGCGCGTGACTTGGAATTCGAGAGGGGTAACGAGTTCCTGGCTGTGTTTCCAAAACCAGAGATCCTGAACGGGGTTTGTGCTAGAAGGTTGCCACTCAACTACTGTGCACCCTGGTGTTCCTTGCCGGTTTTGTCGATACGCGTACCACTTCCTGGTGACATTGTCGAACTTGATTCCCTTGGGGGGGAGGGGGACGGTGGATCGGCGGGGCGGTGGGGAAGAAGATGAAGGTGGGTCGTAGAAGGCGGCGAGGAGGTCGGCAGCGGTGTCGAAGTCGTCGTCTATGAGGTATCTGCCGTCACTTTCGTAGAGGGTACCAGTCTTGCCTGCTTTCTTCGGGGGGGTTATGGGCCCAGTGTACCAATTTCTTGGTTTCCAAGGAGGTGAGAATGCAGTATTCGTGTAGGAAGTAGTTGCGGAAGATGCCCAGGGGAAACTCGGGGGTAGAGGGACGGGTGAAGGGTTGGGAAGCGATAGTTCTAGAAGAAGTCAGCCGCGACGGGGCGACAAC
The DNA here is from genome assembly GCA_012932865.1 of Amylostereum areolatum. Lineage (NCBI taxonomy): Eukaryota > Fungi > Basidiomycota > Agaricomycetes > Russulales > Stereaceae > Amylostereum > Amylostereum areolatum. The sequence goes on from SAXG01000083.1 coordinate 175,617, forward strand.
CGAGGAGTTTCTGGGTGAGGTAGCCGGCTTTTAATGCCTGGCGGACCTTGTGTTTGTGGTGGCGGCGGCAAAGGGTCTTACCCTTGACGGTGGGACAGAGGACTGGTGGCGGGGTGGATTCGGGGGTCCAGCGATTAAACTGGGAGACGGAGATGAAACTGGTCTGGAGGATCGGGTTGGGGGCGTTCTGGATGAGATCCGTGTGGTAGGTGGGGGCGTGGAGGGTGAACTCGAGGCGTTCAAGATCTATGTTGATGCATGTAGTGATCCGAACGTATAGAGCGAGGACGACAGTACCGTGATCCTTATGCCACCTCCACTCAAAAATGCGGAAGTTGAGGCCGTGCGCGGTTCAAGGATCCTTTTTGCAGAGGTTCTGTACGGGGATGAGGCAGTTGACAGTGACGGCGTTGGACCAAGGGTAGGGGAGTGGTGCATCGTCGCGGGGGGGTGATTGGCTTTCCGTTGAACGGGAGGAAGACTGGTGCATTCGGGAGGTCCGTGGTGGGAGGTTTTAACGTCGTAGAGACGGCAGAGGTAGATGGAGAGAGGGGTGCGAGGTAGGCGTAGGGATAGACTGTCCAGGCGTCAGAAACGCAGTTTATGAGACCGATGGAACCGCCTAAGTCGCGACAATGGGAGGAGCAAGAGAGAACAAATGAATTTGAGAGTGTCAGGCCTAGGGTAGTGCAACACAGGCTACAGTACCATACGACGAGATGGACAGTCTGGGGAAAAGGGAAGAGAAACACTGTCCTTATATACAGATAGGAACGATGGTGCAATGCGATGTGATGTGATGCGATAGTGGTGCAAGCGGGGGGAGACAATAAGAAAGGAGTCATGGGGCGGAGGTCGGAAGTCCGGAGCGATGATGTCATAGATAAGGGGACTGTTAAGGACGGTCCTTATCACGTGACAAGCGGCTCAGGCTACAGTACTCTTACGCGTGAGAGGTGGGATCAGGTGATCCAGACGTCTCGGTTATACGAAGGTAAAGGTCGATAGACGAAGCAGTAAGTCTTCGCGGAAGACTTAGGCGAGTCTATCAACTTAGTTGGCTTAGGATTCTCTTTAGTGCTTTAAGAGGAGGTTCTATTAAGAACAGTCCTGTATTTACAAAGAGAACGAGCTGAGGAATAGCTCGCTCGTTGAGCCTCCTTTTATAGGAAAGGAGGTCGAGTAAATATATGTACATTCGGCGACCGTTGCATCAAGTATCTACGGAGACGAGCTGTGGCACTGTCGAGGCTATGCCGTTGGGACGGTGACGATCTGTGGCACCGTCGAGGCTATGCCGTCGAGACGGTGACGATCTGTGGCAGCGTCGTTGAGACGGTTACGAACTGGGGCACGGTCGTAATCCGTCGTTTAGCGACGTCCTTCCTAGTAAGGAAGTGGAAAATGAAGTACCTTGGGCAAGTCGTAACACTATCCCCCTCTCTAGAATCTACGTCCCGTAGATTCCTGAATCGAAGTGGTTCTAGAGGAATGTCTTGAACGTGTTGTTGATCGTTCGCTCTTTGCCATTGGAGAAGGAATATAGTTGATGCGAGGAAGGTGAGGATTGTGAGTCCTACGATGACGCCGATGACAGGGATGAGCCAACGTGGAGTGGGCGTATTGGAAATCACGAGATTGGGTGATTGAGTGGGCTGCATCACGCTTCTGAGTCCTCATGTTTTGATGTTCACTCCTTTTATCCTTATCCGGAATCGAGCGATAGAATTCTATTCTACCGCTTTAACAACGCCTCTACTACCTTTACGTCCTCCCCATCCATTGTGGGAGACCCTAACCGATGCCCTATCCTCGTCGTCGTCGCGTGATCCGGGCTCTTGAACCGAGGCCCGCGTTTTCGGAAGAGTCCCTTGATGCCGCATCTTCCCTTCGACTCCTGCATGGCTTCTTCGTCTAGGCTCCTCGGCCTCTTCATGGCGCGAGCGACGTCCGGACGGCTTAGGAGTTCCGTGACTCGTCTGAGATGACGAAGAAGTTCTTCGTCTTGTGGGTCTGGCGTGGGAGTGCGCGAAGGGACGGGTGAGGGAGGAGGAGTGGTAGGGGGAGTGTGGTCGGTGGTGGAGAGGTTGCGCGATGAGGAGGTGAGGGTGGAAGACATTTGGTTGGTGTGGGTGGTGCGAGTGGGTTTGTTTAGACGATGTCTGAGGGTGTTGTGGTCTTTGTAGCTTTCCCTTTTATCCTTACGATGCGGAGGGGCAATGATGTAATCATTGCCAGCAATCGTAAGCGATGATTCGTACATAATCAAAACTGAGTCGTAAGCAGGCGACGCGTCCAGCGCGTCACGGGGAGAATATCAAGCGTTTCGCCTTCCTCGTAGCGATAGAAAACCGGTATAGTAGAGAAGTCCGAGGAAAATATGCGTGCGGATGAGGGCGCAGTCCGTGATTAGTCCAAGGAGTGTCGTAAGCGATAGATGCGAGGGCGTAATGACGGGGGAAGAGGGAAAGTCCGAGTGCATGATGATGGGTAAAGTCTGTCTGCGCGCTTACCAGGGCTCCGGCCAGTGAACCTTCGACTCCTCCGCTTCCTGCAAGTCCCAATCTTCCTTTTTCCAGAAGAGATCGTTGACGCGCCAGGAGTGATTGAAGCACGAGGGGGGTTCTTGCTGAGTGCGGAGCATGGCGTCCTCCCAGTACAACCACTGTTCAGTGGCGTGCTGGGCGGCTTCGTGCGTCAGGCTCTCGCGTCGCGTGAGGAATCCCAGGAGCTGTCGGTGGGCGCGGGGGCGGGGGGTAGCGTCGGTACGTCGGAGGCGGGGGTGGGACATCAGTGTTCCTGGACCGTAACTGATATCCGGACGGTCCGGGCGAGGGTGAGGGGGAAGAGTCTGTGGTCGAAGGGGATGGTAGGACCGAGATTGGGGGAAGTGAGGGGGAGCGTTCTTGCGACGGGGGCAGTCTCGGCGGAGATGGCCTCGCTTGCCGCATTTCCAGCAGCGTTTCCGCGGCTTCGAGGGAATCGCGTCCCACTCTTCCTGCGTCCACGTGGTCGGCTCGTTGCTCCATGGGTCCGGGGATTCTCGGCTGCTTCCTTCGTCTCGTCGTCCTTCTCCGATCTGTCCGTCGAGCTGTCCGATTCGTCCGCTGAACTGTCCGACTCGTCCGTTAGGTTGAGTTCCTGTCTCCTGCGAGCGCGCTCCTCCATCATCCGATCGACTATCCTCTTGAGTTCTCTGAAGTTCTTCCTCTGTTCCTCCACCATCCGATCGTCTCTCTAGCAATGTCGACCACCCCCGCCTCGTCTGCACCGAGTTCACACACTCTCACAGGAACGCGCCCTCTGCGGAGACTGCTTCATCGCTCGACGCAGCAATCCTTGCAATAAGTCATACCTTCTTCTCGTCTAGGTCAGGACCAGACGGAAAACAGAACGAAGAGCAAGGGTCAAGCCGCTTAGAACACACAGAAGAACCCTAACTGAAGCACCCGATTCCTCACGGTGCTAATGCAATCCCCGTGGCCCGGACTACGGAAGTCCACACCACCCGATTTCCCCGATCCTAGAGAACCAATAGCCCACATGATAGCCGAGTATCGATCGAACAGGCCAGGCAGCGGATCGACGACCTCAGGAGGACGCGCCGACGTCCAGGGCATCCTGTAAACCCACACAAGATCTCGACGAAGACCTCCACCTGCTGGACTTGGGTACCTGACTCTCGTCGACCGAAATGGAGGAACGAGAGTTCAAGCTCCTTCGACGATTCATGAAGCTAGCGCAGCGGCTCTATATCAACGTCGCAGAACTCCGAAGGTTCCTCACTGAAGTCGGACTCAGAGTCAACTGGCTTACTGGGAAGACACACCTTCCGCGCCGCCTACGAAGGAGAAATCCTCCGAAGACGATGGAACCTACTGGAGTTCCCCATATGTCTTCAAGGAAGGCCCCGACATCGACCTTATCTTCCATGGACATCACAATCTCCCCCCTCTACCTGTTCACCCGATCCATCGCATCCGCCCTCACCAGACCCCCGTTCCTTCCTAACGGCCCCTCCACACCCTTCACCCCCCCGCCCCTACGCCACCAGGAATCCTTCCCCTCCCCGCATCACCCCACTTAACCACGTCCAGCCCCCATCGTTAGAACGGATTACCCGAGAGCAGTTCAAACAGCCCCTGCCAAGAGAGCTATCGGGACAGTCCCTGGTCCTTCCAGCCCGGACAATCAACCGGACGACCGCCCAGATCCGCGACCGGTACCTTAGGACACCTCCTCAGCTGCCCGCCGTGCATAGAACCCAACACCTCCATTCCCACTATCTGCTAGCGACACTTCCCATGCTCGTTGGCACGAAACCACGCCCCTTAATCCTCATTCCCCACTCCGCACCCCGACTACGCTCGAAATCCGTCGCCCAGGACCCCGAGTTCACCGCACATCGACTGTAAACATGCATTCTAAGTCTCAATCTATCTAAATATACTACACCGGAGACCAACGAAAACCAGTCCAGCGGATCAGCGAGTTCTCTCCGTCCCCAACTGCACATCGGT